>CAVNYN010237503.1:0-10159 GCA_963692815.1 Nyctanthes arbor-tristis | reverse complement strand
CCATTCCTGAATCCATGCACTAAATTAATATCCCTCGAAACTTGATCTTATGTGGGATCTCTCAATTTCAACCACCCCACCCCACCCCACCCCACCCCTTAATTACATTCAATCAATCATTATCCCCATACCAAATTAATTAATCCTTACCCTTAATCTCTCTTCCCTATCTTAAATTCATCACCGTCACTGACTGAAAAGAAGTTTTCTCTCCTGCAAATACTAAAAAGGACCCATTGCATCTGTCATTATGTCTTTACCATTATCTTGTTGTCCAAAACGTTACACCTAATTTTCCGACCAAAAAAAAAAAAGGTATACTAGGTAACTAAGCTAAATTAACTAAATTAATTAATTAATTAAAATAAATGTGTGGAAGCGTTCGTGAAGGCGACGGCACCCTTTAAAGTGGTACTATAAAATGCAGTAGAAAGTAGGAGTAGTACTAGTCATAGAGTAGTGTGCGTGTTTGACCAGGTATTGGGCATTTTGCATGGCATTTTGTGTGGGTAACGTAGGAATCCGTTTGGCTCTGAAATAAAAGGAGATGAATGAATGAAGTAATTATTTATTTATGGTAATTACTATACTAATTAAACTTATTAATGGAGGAAGGAATGCATCGAAATGCGTTTTGTCCATTTAAAGTTCCTTGGATCGGAACGTGTACATGTTGTCACGGGCTTTAAGGGGTTTGCTTTACATTTCATGCACCTCTCATGTCTACTTTGTAATTTAAGAGAGAAAATTAAGCGCCTAAGTGGTACGCGGTTTTGTATTTGTTGGATAGAAAATTGTTACCGTTGAACAAGCAATAAGTGGACTATTTTGGGGGTGCATGTAATAAGTAGATATTATATGGATGACGTATAAGATTTGGAGAAGTCAAGGAAAATGTTGGGTTCTTCTTCTTCTTCATGTCCTATAAGCTGGAATTGGCTGGATATCGGTTGGATTCTTTCTAACAAAACCCTATCAAGAGTTTTCCATGTTTCAATATCAGACTTGATCTCTACACGACGCTCTTCCGATCTGGGTCCCAAAAGTCAAAATTATCTTTGATTTTTGAAAATTAATCTTAAACCGACTCACACATTATCTGAGCAACAAAAAGAACCAAACCTTTGCCAATGACACAATTAGTTTCATGGACTGATCACATATGGAGTAGTCATGTTCGTGTTTTATATGATTCATTGGAAAACCTAAAAATTAGAAGAGTAATGCTTCATATACAGATATACAAATAAGTTTACAGATAGAGATTAAAATTATAATTTTATCTATATATTTTCTCTTTCCTTTTAGGAGTGGGGCAACCCGTCAGCCGGTTCGGTTCCAGCCTAGAACCAGAGCCGATCTGGCCAAAATCAGTTCCTAATCCAGTCAACCGAAACCGAAACGATTATGTTCGGTTCGTTAGTTTAGGCAGTTTAACTGCATTTTTAGGTGTTTTTTGCTAAAACTGGCCGGCTCAAGTGAACCGGTTGGGTTAAAAAAAAAAAAAAAAACACGACTGGTTTCATCGGTTTACCGGTTCAGCTCAGTTGGACTGATTTTTTTTGCCCTCTCCTATTTCCTTTAATGTACAACATGGAGTGCCCCTTTCATGTAAACGCATATGTACATGTATTATACAAATATATTAATCCAAATAGAAGAGAATAATTTGGCTACTATTTCAAGTTTGGATATATATATATATCCACTCTCCTGTATATCAAAGTTGGCGACTTTTTAAACTCTGCAGGTATACAAATAATATAAAATATTATAACAAAATTCACACGTATGTGTATAAACGTATATTATGCAGAGATATATATATATATATATAATAAAACAGAAAGGAGCAGAGTAATTCCCTCATTTTAATTTGACTCTGACCTTATTCTGTAATATTTGGACATTTATATACATATAGAATGATGATATATATATATATAACCTAACTTTGACGGAGGGGAAAAAAGCAGAGTTACAGATATTAATCACTTTTATCCGCCGAAATTTGGGAGAATTGGGTCTGCTCTTCAACAGACATTTTCCTTACTCTGCTTTTACTCTCTCTGCATCCCTCCAAATACACTCAGAATTTCCTTTCCTTATCATGGATCTATCTGCCCTTTGTTTACATGCATACACTAGCTATATTAATTACTAGCTTATTGCATGCCATATATATAAATAATCATTAATTCGCACTCTAGGTCCCCTACCTTTTCCAATTGTACACAAATTTGTGTTGCTATTCTTTTCTCTATCTGTGTTTGATTTTCATATTATGTCTTCAAATTATAATGTGAAAGTTATATGTGAGTTTGAAATGTGTAATTATGATTGAGTAATTACCAAATTTGTGGTATCGTAGGTGAAATTATAATTAAGAAGAGATTATGAGAGTTCATCCTCAAATTTAATTTTGGTTGATTTTCATCCATTTGAAAAGTTCTAAAAAAATATCAGTAAAGTAGATAATATTCATTTCTTTATTCACTTAAAAAACAATTTCGTTTATATGAGAGACCAAGGAATTAATTTTTTTTACAAGAATTTGTTGCCGTCAAAATTGATGAAACCCCGTTAAAAAAAAATAGTGAAAAATGTTTAGGGGTGAAATTAGAGAGAATTGAAAGTTTGAGGATGGGAGAACAACACTAAAAAGAACTAAAGGGGAAAAGATTGTGTGAAATGTGAAAGGTTAAGGGCCTAGACTCAAATTGTACACTGGTATACATTCTCCCTAGTTCTTTTCTGAATACATTTTTTAATGTATATATGGTTTTTTCTTTATTTCTGTTTCCCATCTGCAGCTACAATTGTATGAGTAATATATACATTTCTCTCTCTGCTTCATCTCTCTTTTAAACAAAGCTCGATTTGTGTGATATCCAACCGCAGGAATTGGCCCAATTTCTTCTTTCTTTTTCCCTTTTGTTTGTCTATTCTCTTTGGCACTGAAGAAAACAACACTGCTCCAGAAAAGGGTATGTGCCTATGTCCTTATCTCTTCTTCTTCTTCTTCTTCTTCTTCTTCTTCTTCTTCTTCTTCTTCTTCTTCTTCTTCTTCTGGAGTCAATATCATAAAGTCAAGAAATGTTGTGATGTAAGGATACTTCGGGTTTAAGTTATTGTTACATCTGTGGTACTGTCATTTTCTTCCTACCTTGACAACTGCTTTCAGTTCTTCACCTGATTTGCTCTGTGAGAGAGAGAGAGAGAGAGAGAGAGGTCTAACTGTATTGGAGCAAATTGGGGATGAGGTATCTAGCGTTTGAATTTCCGGTCTAAAGTCGTAAGAGATATGTTTAGTAAGTGCGTTATACATAGTATTTTTGAGTTGATTCGGTGATTATTTAGGTTTTTCATTTTTTTTCTTGATTAGTTAGGGTTCATAGGTTATAAGTGCATGCAATTTAGTTTCTTGGACTGAGATCCTACATAAGATCTCATACAACAGTACTCCTAAACCATAAACCCTTATTACTGATGTCAAAATTGGTGTTGCAATGCAATGTTAATTTCCAAGGTTTCAAAGAACAGTTCTGTTCTGAGCTAGCCCTAAAGTTTTTATCAACTGCTCGTAAACCCTAGTATGTTGCTGATTCAAATAATTAGAACACAAGAAACTGAACTGATTCTTATGTTTCTAGCTACGTGTATAACAAGTTATGTTGAATGTTTAAGAACGCAATCTTTGAAACTCATGACATGTGCCCACTGATTCAAATTCCTTTGTTTTGATTTGCAGAATCAGAGTATATATATATATATATATTTACTTCGGGAATAGAAGATGATGGGAGGGAATGGACAGGCATCGGTGCCACCAGGTTTTAGATTTCATCCAACAGAGGAGGAATTGCTTTATTATTATCTTCGGAAGAAGGTCTCATATGAACCCATCGACTTGGATGTTATTAAGGAAGTTGATCTCAATAAGCTCGAGCCATGGGATCTCAAAGGTATTATATATATTACACTAGCTAGACCACTCTTCTTTTTTCTTTCATTCCGCTATGGAAAATTTACAAATTCATTCAAGAACTAAAATTCATTTGTTCCTGTGACTTGCAGACAAATGCAGAATTGGATCAGGACCCCAAAATGAATGGTATTTTTTCAGTCACAAGGACAAGAAGTATCCAACCGGAACACGAACCAACCGAGCAACAGCAGCCGGGTTTTGGAAGGCTACGGGAAGGGACAAGGGTATTCACCTCGGCAGCTCCAAGAGAATTGGGATGAGGAAAACTCTTGTTTTCTACACCGGACGTGCCCCTCACGGCCAAAAAACTGACTGGATCATGCACGAATATCGTTTAGACGACGAAATCACTGAAATCCAGGTAAATCACATGTCTTTAGACTTGGGTTCTATCTTAAAAGGTCAACTTAATTGTTAAGAGAAATTTGTACATTTATTTAGAGCATCTTATGAAAATGAAAGTTTCAGATCCGCCCCTGATTTTATGAGGTTTTGTGTGTACTAAAATTAAACCATGGATTCTTTAAAACAGGAGGATGGATGGGTAGTGTGCAGGGTGTTCAAGAAGAAGAATCACACCCGAGGTTTCCAACCGGAACTCGACCAGGAAGAACACATCCAGTACCAGCAAGCCAGTGGCTCTCTTTCAGAACCAAAAAACCATTATCAAGATCCGCAATATAATTATACATTTGATCATCATAGTAACTCAATGTATCTTCCACATTTACTAAGTGCAGAATCATCAACTCTTCCTAATTCCTCCAGCTTCCGTTTCCTGTCATCTCTTCCACTGAACACCACTATAGATCATTTGCAGTGTCCACAAAGTCTTTTAAGGCTAACGCCGGCCGGAAATCCAGAGGGGCTCATGCATATACCGGAGAAATTCACCGGAGACTGGTCATTTCTTGACAAGCTTCTGGCAACGCATCAGGGGCTGGACCCGAGCAAATGCCATCAATTTGCACAAGTTTCTGATTTGGTTCCTTCTGCTCAGAGATCCGGATTCCCATATCTTGGATTCGAACCCGACTTTTCGAAATTTTCCAAGTAGTTTTTTTTTTATTCTTCTGAGTTTAATTAAGAAGTTTGTGTGACACTAATTAACATCAATGAATTTGCCTATAATCTGGGCTCCATTTCCTGACATTTATCACTATTCAGTGAAAATTTGCATTTCAAGTATTGATTTGGGCTGAATTTCGCTTCAACGACGAACATTTTGCCTATAAAGTTTTCTCAATCCCACTTCTGAAAGTTCCTTGTGAAATGTGAACTTTTTTTTCAAGAAAAGATTAATTGGTCATGATCATTACACGTATGTACCCGCGTAACATATATAAGCGTGCGATTATGTGACAGGTAGTAGAATAGAATTACTCCATTGTGTTAAATATCATGTCAAATTGTGTGGTCATATGGCATAACTCCTTGTAGTCGTGATCTCTCTCCCGGAGGCATAGCCAAGGGAGGCCCCCTTGCCCCAAAAAAATTATTCTTTTTTTTTTCCAACCTTGTAAATTAAAAAGAAAAAAATTTATATCAAATAGTTTAGTCGTGCACTTAATTCAGGGTCCAGTCTAGGCTGGGCTGCTCTGGTCATACGTCTAAAAAGATTATATATCGAGTTGTCTAATGATCTTTTACTATGTATTTGTCTGATGGGATTAACATGACTAGAGGTAATTAATTTTATAATAACTTCCTTTCATATTGGATTGGTGCACTACTGATTCTCTTGGAACAGCAGAGGTTGCATCATTATATTATATATGCTCCTATTGGATTTGTTAGAGTATAACTCCTTAACGTTACACAAGGATTATATATATTAAAGTGAAATTTTCACAATTTATATAGCCTATATGATAGTCATCATAAATTTAAAAATGATGTGATCTATATATAAAAAAAAAATATGATCCTACTACATGAGTGTTTAAAATGATTATTTACAAAAATTTGTGTACGTATATAACATAATTCTAAGGAATAGGGTTCATCTGGGGGACAGGGGCGTAGCCAGGAATTATAGAAAGGGGAGCTGAAACTTGACAGCCCTAGTTGAAATACAAAAAAAAAAATTTAAAAATATTTTAAAGAGTAAAAAAAGAATTTTTTTCGAAAACAGGGGTAGCCGGGGATTGGGGTGGCTCCCCTAGCTACGCCCCTACTGGGGGATATTTTGTTACAATCAGAAAATAACAACATCAACTTCTCGATCATGGTAGTTTTATGACCACACCAATAGTTTTATAGTATTTGTCATTATACCACCTTATGCCAATAGATAATAAATAAAAGGTTCTATTTTATTTTAGTACATAACTAAACAACATAGACAACGTACAAGAAAAAGAAGATAGACAAATTAACATGTCTAAACCTTGTGTATTTACACATGATGACGTGACATGAACATCATTTACGTGATAACTAGCTAGCTAGGCAGTCCCGGTAACGCCCAAGTCATCCTTTTTCCCCTCCTCCTTTCCAGCACCAAAGACTGGACCGCCTTTGCCGGCAGCGTCGTCGACTTTGTCCTGGAGTTTGTCTATCTGAATGCCCCCTTCATCTTCCTTGGAATGGATATCCAGCTTCGTCTTGTTTTCTCCGCCCTCAACCGATTCGTATGTGGTTGCCGTGTACGACTCCGGCGGCTGTGCCCCTTGCGCCCCCGACATTTGATCTCCTCTGTTTCACTGATGATAACCGCTAATTAATTCCTTCAGTCCCCAAAAGGCTTCAATTCGAATTACAGCTTGATAAGTACTGGTGACGTAACGTGCAATATTCAAATGTGTATTTATATACAGTTGCCTCCGGGAATTAATGGAGATCGGATCGGCGAAGCTTTATCCTCTGTGAGTGCACGTGGCAGCGAGAACCGGAAGCCACCTATCGTCTACGCGTTACACGCAGGCAGAAAGGAACTAACACACCCTATAATTTCAAATCACAGGATGGCACGCAGGAGTTCGATACCGCCCTCAACTGGGGGAGCGCGATACAAGCCCTATCTGGCAACCAAAACTCGGCAATCATATTATTATGTGATTAAGTTACAGTTTGACACTTCTTAATAAAAGTCCCAAAACTTGGCAAATATTTCAAATATTTCAGGTTCTCAAAATGGATCCTCCTGACAAATGAAAATTAGGAGGGTGCCGTAAACATGAAATTATATGAATTTTAAAATTTTAAACAATTTCAGGTTTTCTCAATTTAGAATTTTATGGATTCTATAAAATTCTAGTGTCTTCAATTTCTTATAAATTCTCGTGGATTTCATAAATGGTGGATTTCTATGGAATTCTATGGATTCTAGGTTTAAAAATACACTTACATGATTTTTACCAAAATCCGGCCTCTTACCTTCGGATTCTATTACATATTTTCTTGAAACATAGGTAATTAATAAAAATTAATAATAATTATAAATTATCGAAACTCATTTTTTCTTATCACTCTAATTTTTAAACAATTATTCTCATTTACGAATTTATGCAAAATAAATAGTCAGTATCTAAGATAATATATTCTCACAATAACATGTATTTTTCCTTTGTTGTTCTAGTTTTAAAAAATCAAATTATAAACCATCTATAAAAAAAGATTGTTAGTGAACGAGACGGAGATTATTATAATATGACATTAAAATTCAAAATAATTTCATAATTTTTAGTATTAAAATCCAAATGAGCAAAACCTTTTTTTTTTTTTTGGCCTTCGTCACACAATTTTTTTACAATAACATCATATTTAATTCGTGTGAAATAAATGAATGTTTAAAGTGAAGTATTATATCATAGTATAATTTCATAATTTATTTGCGTAGAAAGTATAATGAGATATTATTATCTCTGTCCATTTTTGTTTTAAAAACCATGGATTTTTCATTTATTTTATTTTAAAGAAAGACAAGGTTTAAAAGTTTATTTGACTTAGTTTGAATATTTTTACGTTTCTATTTTTTTAATCGTTGAATAAGAAGTTATAACTTTTTTATTTCAAATTCACATCCAACTTGTGCAAATGTTGTTAAACGTTTAAAATTCAAATTCACATCCAACTTGTGCAAATGTTGTTAAACGTTTCAAATTCAAATTCACATTCAAATGTTGTTAAACGTTTAAATTCAGAGATATCCCGTATAAAAAATTCAAATATAATAATGTCACTAGTAAAAAAAAAATTAAATGCTTTTAAAATTGATTATATGAACTCTTCCAACCCAAAAAAAAAAAGATAGTTACTTGAACAAAAGGTAAAATCAGATTATATATTTTGTATACCAAAATTTATTAATCTCATGGATTTTGTAATAAAAAAATCTATTCAGAGAATATTCGAAATGATATGAAATTCTATAGATCAAATTTCGCGTTGGAGACACCATGTGTAAATCTTACAAATTCCATTAAAAATTCACAGAAATCCGTGATATGAACTTCTGTAGAATTTTATTAAATCCATGAATTCTATCAGAATCCATATAACTCAAGAATTCCATCACATCCTATGTTCAGGACACCCATCTAAGATAATAATAAGTAAGAACGGACTAATTCATATGTCTACTTTTTAGTTTCCGTTGATTAGAACTACTGAATTCAATAATAATCATCATAAAGTATCTTAAATTTTTTCAACTTGATACCCACATTTACCTTATCACAAATTTGTTCAACTTGATACCCACATTTACCTTACTAGTTTGAGGTCGGGACGGGGACTTACCGACTAACCACTAGCCGGGCCATGGAGAGGCTTTAAAGAAATGAAATTAGCTACTTGGTCACCAAAGAGGGGCACCATGCTCAACATATCACTATATAAATTGTATGAGTAATATTATTTATCTAGTCTGCAGTCTAGTTAACAGCACTACGTTAAGAGATGTGTGGAGATGCATAAATATATGAATGCATTAATTTATTCAATGACTAATAAGTCAGCATTATTTAAATTGTATAATGATGATATTTTTGGCTAGAGAAAGCAAAACGCAGGCCCCGACCCACGGGCAAGTATGCCAAGTAACTTGAACACTTTTTAAACACAGCTAGCTTTTATGAAAAAGAAATGTTATTTGTAAATATTTTATGTATAAAATTTATACAAGTCATCTCTGTATTTATTTAATATTTTTTTTATTTTATACTACTTGAAAGGACAACTTTTTGGGGGTGTGTACAAATTTTACACACCCTTAATGCATAAATAACACTTCCCCTCACAAAACGCAGAGTGAATATTCTTATTCAGGGGGTCTATTTGTACTTACATGATGTACAAAAGTGCTGCAACTTAACCCAATCAAAAATACTATCTTCTTCCCAAACCTTAATTGAGATGGAGAGGTCGCTCCAAGAATTGGTTAAAGAAGCCAATTTCCAACTTGTAAATGTAGGATACAGGTTAAATTGGGTGGGTAATGTGCCATGACAATAACCACAAGATGATGGTATTTGAGTTCTAAATCGAATGCTAAATCAAATCATACATGTCGACATACAGCTAAGCTAACCAAGAAACCCAACACAGCACCTGCTATTACTTCAATTTCTGTATGCCCGATTGATTCTTTTAGTGTGGAGGAAGCATATGTCACGCTTACAGATTCTTCTCCAACATTAGATTCTACACCAGAAGATTTTATAAAAGCAGTTTTTATCCTTCTTGCTGATTTAAGCAACGGAGAAGCATTTGGCTGTTTTGTCTGAGAAGAAATCCGTTCCTCAAAGAATCGAGGGTCAATGCGCTCTAAGTCCGGTGGTGATTCTCCTGGAAAAGAATTGGTCAACTCACTGCCATTTTTAGTAGATGAAGTTGAATTCATTCTGGCTCTTAGCAAAACTTTGTTTAATTCTTTAGCATGAACGCCGACTTCCCTTCTTACTCCCTGCATAAACAAAACTTTGAAGGTGACAAAATGGATTACCCTGCCTAAGGATCGGTCAACTGTCCCCAGGGTAACAATGCCCACATGGCACTGCCACATCAGATGTCGACAATGTGACCCTACCCTCAAAGGGGCAAGTGATCAGTTCTTTACCTTGCCTGGCAATACAAAATGCAGTATTATGTGTGCATTTCTCAGTTTTCTTCTTCTTCTTCTTTTTTCTTTTTCTTTTTTCTCTTTTTTAATTATTTGGGGGGGGGGGG
>CAVNYN010237477.1:0-11376 GCA_963692815.1 Nyctanthes arbor-tristis | reverse complement strand
TTCAAAAAAAAAAAAAAAAGGGTGAACTTACAATACACTTTTTTTTTTTTGTGGGGGGTGGGGGAATACTTCAAAACTTACTTATTCCATATATGTAACTTAATTTGTCTGTGGGATTTATTCTCTCCTTTGGCATTGGAATGGCTGGAGACAAAATTGGTTCTTCCTTATGTTACTCAACACCTTTACCCAAAATGGCATCTTATGTTCTTGGCTCGGGACCAAATTGAAAAATCTCCATTTCCATTCATCTACTAAGATTCATCTTTTACATCGCATCGTTTATCATTATTTCGCGAAAACATTTCGTTGAATTCACAAGTGATAATTATCTACTTTAAGCAACAGTCAAGAATTTGATAAGACAGCATCAACTTTCATCAATGAATTCATTCCAAAATCTGATCTTCTGCTTAAATCAGATAACAGTAAGAACACTGCTATCAACGAATTTAAAGAATTTAATGAAGAAGCAATACAGAGGAGGGGCCTAACGGTAACAGCTAACCTGTATTCTCTATAGCGATCAAAGGAATCACCGCTCCATCCTTGAGTTTTATCAGCAGCCATCACAGAAAATGAAATCAAACACACTATTACTTCACATACCCTGAACCCCAGAGCCGCCCTCTTCACTGTCACCTGTCTTCTGGACCTCCTCATTATTGACGCCACTGCCGCCCGCGACTGTCTCTCTCCGCCCACCTCATCCTCTCCGCCACCACTAGTTGGTCCCACTTTCGTCACTGGCTCCTCCCTTGCCGACCGGTTAAACGCCATGACTGACGTTGGAACCTGGCCTCCTTTCCCCTCACGGTTCTCCGACGATGAGAAGGGTCTCCGAGCCTTGACCGGAGAACTTGCCCTAAAACCGACATTTTCCGATGTGGGATTTTCAAATCCTTCGTGGGATTTCCTGCCTTTTCCTCCGTTGGCCGGAGAACTGGCCGAAAAATCACGCTCCCCCGGCGAAGGCGAAGGGAGGTAATAATTATCAACAGGAACAAGCGCTCTGCAATCAGACAAGGGTTTTTCATGATTTCTGCCATTATTGTTCTCTGGGAAGACAAATGGGTCATCGGAGCGTAGAGGCGATTCTGATCGAAGGGGGGAGTGAAACGAGTCAACCGGGCTCACTTGTGATTCCGTATCCGAAATTGATATGTGACTGTTGCTGCTTCTCCTCAGAGTCTTCTTGGGGTTGACAGGGTCCGGATTTTCCATTGAAATTCCTCCTGAAAACGGAAGCTTCAGGTGAGTGTATAGAAGGAAGGATTGAGAAACTGAAACTGAAAAAGAAGTGGACAGCGGGCTTACGGTTTTCGTCTCTTTTAAATTTCACATTGAACACAGAGAGTTTTCATGACGAGTCCCTAATAAATTATCGGATAGTAAATTGGTACCAAACTTTTTTTGCTTAAAATAATTATATTCTATTCTATGAATTATCAATCACTTTGCTTTATAAATTTCTCTAGTTACGAAAATACCTCCAGATCCGGTCGGTTACGGTACGGTTTGGTGGCAATACGGTTTGGTTAATCGGTTCAGACGCAGTTAGTTCTTCACGTCCAATTCGATTACCAGTTCTCGACGGTTTTCGACCAGAAACTAGTTGCCAAACCGAACCGTCTACTATTTGTCCTTGGTCTCGACCAACATACATGGCAAACACAAGTAGTGCTGGTTGGGTTCGATTCTATTGTGACGGTCGTATCAGTTTTTGAGGTTAAATACCCACTCTTGTACGTAGTTGACTAGTGGTTGACTCTTCATATACTTTTTCTATTTAATTTTTAAATAATAATGAATTGCCCCTATGTGACTGAATTGAAGAATAATAGATGATAACACCACTTGTTTTACATTAGTTTTTAATTGTCCTCAATATTTCAAATGTCCGTTCCTTTGTCTTTGTTCTATTTGCGTTTTTTCATACTATTGAGGCAGGCACACTATACATTTTCTAATGTTTGTTCCTTTGTACTTCTTCCTTGGGGGCAAGCACGCTGTTCCTTTTCTTCCTTTAAATAAATTTCCATTGTCATTTTTCTTTTAAATAGAAAAACTTTGTTTGATATAGTATCTATGTTTTCGATTTCTTCTTTGTTGACCTTAATTATATCTTGTTCATTAAGACGCTTGTCAGTTTGTTTTCAAAATATCCTCGACAGAGATGTAAAAAGACTTTTATCCATTGTATTTTTCATATTTGATGAATTCAAGTTAAAAGGAAAATTTTAATTTTAGAACATTTATTTAGCCATCCGGAGACCATACGAACAATATATTATAAATATTGTGTTGCTCTCTCATTGATAGTGATATTGTAAATCAAGATGCAATTTTTTAAAGGTCATAAACTTAGTTGCAATTTAACTAAATCTGGGGACCAATGGGGAGACATTCCCTTCAATAATTACACACTAATTGATGTTGTTGACTCCTGTCTATGAATTATTTCACACGTCCCCGTCCTTGCATAACCAATCGGGTAAATAATTACAAAAGGTCCCCCAACCTTTGGAAAATATATCAATTTCATCCCTATGTGGAGTCTCCAACTTTTTAAAAACTAGCATGAAAGGTTTCTATTAACATTTTCCATCAAATTTCACCGCTAAGTCCATAGAAAAGAACATTTTTACCCTTGACTTATGTAAGGAGAATAAAACAGAAATTAAATAAGAAAAAAAGGCAAAATACTACTTAAATAATAAAAATGAAATTTTTATATCCTTCAAACACTGACTCAATTATTACCACTAACACTTTCAATTACTTCAATTTTTCATTTCGATAGTACGGAGGCTTTTGTTCGTAATTTATATACCCAAAAATTGAAGTTTCGAAAGTGTTAGTAGCTGTAACGGCTCTGTCAGTGAGTGAAAAAATAAAAATTACTTTCTAATTATTTAAGTAGACTTTTATTTTTTTTTTAAGACTTGTTTTTTCTATTTTATTTTCCTTAACTAAAGTCAAGGGTACAAATGTCCTTTTCCATGGACTTAACGGTGCAATTGGATGGAAAATGTTAAGAGGGACCTTCGGTGCTAGTTTTCAAAAGGTTGGGGACTCCACCATTTGAAAAAAAGAATAAGGACGTAATTGACACATTTTACAAAGGCCGGGGGACCTTTTGTGAAATTTACCCTCACCAATATATTGACACCAGTGTTAGTGAATAGAAGCACACTACGTAGATTTGCACATCACTTTACAAAAGTGTTAGAAAATGTTTTAGAGTATTTTACGTAGGGCTGTAAAGTCGGTGGCGTTTACATAATCTTTTAATAACTAACCTTATTCAAAATCTTGTAGATGTCGGATGGCTAAGGAAAAAGATGGGTTTTGAGAGCATTTTTACTTAAAATAACAATAAAATTTTTTAGGAGAAATGCATGAACTTTATTTTGTAATTCAAAACGTTATCCGGAATAGATTTTTCTACACGATAGTTACTCCTTTTATATGTTATGAGACTTTTTCTTTTTTCTTTTTTTTCACTTTTTTGAAAATTATTTTTTTGATATAATTAGGGGAATTTTGAGAAGGGGGTATAAACTCAAACTCATGATCTCATCTTAGTAAAGACAACTCTTTACTCCTTAAGCTACCACCTTTGGTCCATATGTTACGAGACTGGAAAAGACAAATTTTTTCAACTTTTACGATTTCATTTCATGGTACCTTTCAAGACAAATTCAACTTGATATCAATTTTCTAAGTCGTTGTCAAACCACACTCAAAAGTATACATTTTGTTACTATCTTCTTCAACATTAATTTCTTCATTCCGAATTAATGTTCTGAAGATTCCCAGTTAATATGAATACCAATAGTAAAAGTGAGTAGAATAACTTTTTGGATGCCACACTTTTCGCTTTATACCTCTTTGTCGCATCTCTTTCCTCTGTTCTGTGTGTTTTATATTTATGAAAATACAAAATATGCCAACATCTAAAAGAAAGTGGAAAAAAAAATGAAAAAAAGAGGTCCTAAAGTATGATCCTAACCTGAAAATGGTCCCAATTATATATATCCCTAGCAAGTGGCAACTGCCTTTCATCACCTTGCAGGTATTCTCAGTCATTTGGCTCATGAATTCTTCCCTGTTACTCCAACTATTATCTCAGTGGAAGATCAGGCCTCAGGGCCAGAATACTTTCATCCTTAATTATTCCAACTGAGGAATTTTGCCCAATTTGTACCAACTTTCTACTCGCGTTCCTCATATACAGAGATTTATTAGATGGAAATTGTCCAAAACGGCAAATAACCCTGTCGAAAGTATGGGATGGATAAAAGCGGTGTAACCATCAGACAACGGTTTCATGAGTCATGACTGCAAAATCAGATGGATAAAGAAAGAATTCTATTCATTACAATTGGATCAAAAAGAGTTGAGTCTAAAATTCTAGCAGAAAATCCGACTTAGGCAAACAAAATTCAAACTAGTTTCTTGGAGCCGGAGGAGGGTTAGAGATTACAACCTTTTTAAGGGACCACAAAAGTTAGATTATCCTCGAGGACTAGCCGACTGTTCAACCACGACTTCTACAGGCTCTGCTATTGCTCGATCAGGAGTTGCATGTGGTAGGCCTCCGTTTTCAGTTGTTTCCACGACTGCTGCTTCACTAACAGACGCAGAATTCTCCGCGTGAACTGGACGAAGCAAACCCTGCAGTCTCAATAGATAGCTCTGGTTAGGAGGTTGTGTTCTCACGTATTGAGTTGTTGTCACTACATTGGCTGGTGGCCGCTCTGAATCAGCACGGATATTGGATAAAGCACTTAGATCGAGGTTTGGAAAGACAGAACAACGGCATCTGGGGCACTTCACGTTCAGCCGAAGCCACTCATCAATGCACTCTACATGGAAATTATGAGCACAAGGAAGACCGCGAACCTGCATCATGTCAAGTGAGCATTACGGAAAGAGACCTTATACAAAATTCAAGCCACGAAGCTTTATAGTTTTCTTTCCTTTTTCCCCGTCTCAACCATAAAAGCCAGCCTCCCTCAGGAATACTCATATGAGATTGACAATTGATCATGTACAATTAAGCATCTCAAGTACCATTAGTCCAGGCGTAACAGCTAGTTGGTCTAGCATTTTCTAAGCTTTATATTCCTGATATACCCCGCATTACAACATTGCTATTTTAAGTTTGGGACGGAGAATTTGATACAAAAAACACATTTGGTTTGAACATACAGGCATGTTAACTAGCTTGGACTTTAACCTTTGACTATCAATTAGGGGAAAAAAATATAGAAACGGGACCTTACCTCATTTCCCACGCGAAACTCTTCCAAACAGATCGGACACTCACTGCAGTCAATAGGAACAGCCTTCAGCCTGAACTTTGGAAGTTCTTGTATTAGAGCCTCTACTGCTTCTCTCTGCATGGCAAAAACAGTTCCAGCCAATTTAAAGAAACCCGGTAATGAAAAATAACACAGGGAAGCCAAGAGCACGGCTTCTTAATTTGAATATAGCTTTTCAGACAGCAACATGAGAAAGCACAAAAGAATTCATAAGTTCTAGAAGGATTTTAACTGAAATGGCAACTTTCATGAGGTAAAACCATACTATTTTAAAACTGACTCCAGAAATTCCCATTAATATCTCTTGCAAAATCAGTTCAAATGCCTAATTACTGAAAACTGGTAATCTTTTATGTTTAGCGAAACCATTTCTTTGGGAGCAGTATTCTAACAAATCCTAATCATCATCTGGAAATTGCCCAGCTTAAGAATGCGTGAGAAAATAAAAATACCACCACCTCTAGTTTTTCAAATAAATTTAAATTTACCTGTGCTGGTGTCAAGTAAAGTCCTGGCTGGTATGCAGCTGTATCTTGTCCCATTCCTCTCATTTCTTGGCCAGCAGCTTCAAAAGCCCAATCTGGTACTCTAATCATGTCAACCAAAACCTGAAATCAGAAGCAGTCTGTCATCAAACCCCAAAGAAACAAAATCAGTAAAGAAAGGTACTCAGAAACAGAGATGTATAACACCGTGAGTAGTTCATTTTCTCTTTTTTTCATGTTTTCTTCTTTTGCCAACTGGACACACATGCGGGTAAATAACTACATATAAGTTTTGCCAACCCAAAAAAGAGACCCACTAAATAGAAGTTTGAGTCCAGGACAATTTTACACATGTTTAACTCAAGGACAATCACAGTCTGAGAATCTGAGACGTACCCTGATATACAGAACATCTAGAAGATATAGACAAAATACCACTGTCTATTACCTAGTCTTTATATTAAAACAGAGCTTGACAAGTACCACAAGCCAAGTCGTTTTGCTACCAACCAAGTGTACCAGATTGCCCAATTTCATTATCTGGCATTCTAAATTTTACACCTTATAGTGTGCGTTAGCAGCATTGTTCAGTATTCCTCTGTTATGTGAGGGAGACAATGGAATTCACCTTGATAAGAACTTTTTTCGGTTTCTAATGACCAATTGGGAAAACCTCAATAAGAAGATTCAAACCTGACGCGTATATACAGTGAATTAATTGATGAACATCGATTTCTCAGAGCTTACCCCATATTCTGAAATAGGGATTCCTTGTTGCGCACGTAACTGATGTGCTTGTCTTCTTGCCAGCCACTGCAAAAAAGAAAGATAAACGATACAAATTCAAGAGAAATGTGGCAAAAATTTTCTTATACAGATAATTGACAAGTTATCACCACATAAATTCGAGAGATGAAAGAAGCTGGGGAAGGGTTCTTGAATTTATTTTATTATTAATATATTATTTATGTTTGTTAGTTTTCTTTTGTGCTGCGGGAACAGAAAGTATATCTCTCCTGTGAAAATACTTCTAAGAAATTAACAAATATACAGGAATGATAAGCAGGACCACTCGAAGTGTGAAATTAAAATAAGTGAAGCTTACCTTTCCCGTAGAAAAGCAAGCAACGCATACTAGTCCACAATAGCTGAAAAGTAACCAAATAAGGAAACCCCATTTCTGACCTTCTTCGGGCAACTGAAATAAAATGCTACATGTTATGTCTTTCCCAAGCTTACAGAACACAGCATACCATCTCATTTATATGAGAAGAAGCAAAGAAACTTACACACTCCTTTGCCTTAGTGAACCACAGTGTACCAATAATGGTCCAACCCCAAAGAAATGGGTAGAGCAACAGAGCAAGAATGGATAATACAACTATCCTTCCACAAAACCGGGCATATCTTTGTTGCCAACCAAAATCCCTGAGACCGTGTATTGTAAAACAATTTAGATTTGGCCAGTAAGTGTAAATAAATAAACAAGCCAATAGAACACTATATAACAGCAATAGAGAATTGGAGCAATGAAATTTATCATCTAATACATAAAAGCTGATTATCCTAATTTGCCAGCATATTGAAATAACAGATTCGACTTTAAATTATAATATAAATGGCAGATGTCAAGGAGTATGTTCAGAACTAGCACTTAGCCCCACTGCCCAATGATGTCTAGAAGGGATCTTATGAATCAGTAAATCACCCCCGTTACGACATAAAATTAAGACACCTCACTCGTAAAATGTGTGCCAAATATGAAAACACAAAAATTATATGGATTATTTTGGAACTCAAAACAGGGGGTGACAGTCACAGAACTCTTAATCCACATAATTGAAATATAATGTCACCGCGTCAAGAGATGGATGAGCTTACAAGCCCATTCCTGCAGCCAGTCCATTGTCTACAAACATCAAGAGCCGGAATATAAACACTGTAGTGTAATCAACCTATGACAAATAGCCAGAAGTCAGAAAATGTCAACCAAAATGTTATATCGTTCCTTCTCTGAAAGATTGAGGATCATACCACAATCCATATGTGCAAGGGGTATGTACAGAGATGGTATCTCTTCCAGTTGATTGCCACAATAATTCTAAAAATCACTTGGTTAAAGAAAACCATACAAGTCCCTTCTCAGAAACAAAGAACACAACTACAAATTTGAAGTGCATTTTTAATATCCCAAGTGAGCCAAACAAAAAATTTTATCCTAGTTGATTCCTCGAATTATCATCCATAATTAAAAAAAAAAAAAAATTGAAATACTAAACATTCTAATAATTCCAATAACTCAGCTGTCCTTCCAAAACCCTTCTCACAGATATAAACAAACTTGAAAATAAACTAAACTGTCTACAAGATAAAAACAAAATGAAGTACTAGTGAATGAGAAATTTTACACTCAGAATAATTAAAAAGAAATATAAGTAATCAAGAAATAAAATCTTGCGGCAAGTGAACATTCATTACAAGGATACATACTTGTAGCAAGCATTGACAAGAAGAACCCATCATACCTGCAATAACCCAGATTGAAATTCATATCTATAAGTTCAGAATTTGAACCCTTCACAAATATATCCTGATATGTTTTTAAATGAATCTAAAGTAAGCCCCGAAAATTTATTCAAAACCATGAAATTTATACTTAAAATTCAAAGTTAAAGCCGAAAAATTTTCAAAAACTGACCATTTGAAATCGACGCCTCTGATAGCCATTAAAGATCCTTGTTTTGAATGCAAGATTTGATTATCATAATCACCACCGAAATATTTCCAATTAATACTCTACGAATAATACTGAATCTGCTCCACTGCAAAAACTTAAAAAGAATTCTTCAGAAAATACTTCCATAAACTGTATGCCGGTGAGAGCTGATCAAATTAAAGCGATAGAAGGTTTTACTTGCAAGCGCAAAAAGAGAAATGGGCTTTCTATTTTATTTTATTTTTTTATTTCATTTTTGGTACCGGTAAGTGATGTAGTTGAACTAAGCGCAAGAGATGGGTAACGGCGAGTTAACGTCTCGAGGGAAAAGGAAATATAATTTATAAATCGAATTAGCTAATGAGGGAAAAGGATGAACACCATTCTGCAAATCGTTTAATAAATTTTGATATTATCAATGTCAATCAATTTATTTATTAATCCTAATAAAGCACATACTTATGATCATGGTATGATCATGGTATTGTGCCCTAGTGAAAAATACTATTGTGGATTAGGATGTGTTGCTCTAGATAGGTAGTAGTGGCCTAAATTGAATTTTTTTTATTTTCCACTTGTTCTTTTTTTGGAAACATCTGAATTATTATTTAGTCTTGTTATAGTTTATAAAAACTACAATGAATAAGTAATAAAAGTTTTTAAATTGAGTTATGTTACATTCTCTTGTCAAATCACTTGCTCGATTACTTATTATTAAATAACTATTTAATATATTGGTAAAAACACTCTTATATTTAATTGAAATACATGAGCAAAAAGACACATACACCCCTATCAAATCACCAAACAAGTAACTTAATAAAAAAAGTAGCATTATCCTTTTAAGTTATATTAAAACAAGTAAGGTAAGCTCGACTTGCTTGGTGAATTTGAGCTTGGTGTAGTGTGACATTGTTATTACGCGCACGTACACACATATATATTTAATCACTTGAAAGGGTACATCTCTGTAAACATTTGGTGCAAATAATGTAAATGATATATAATATCTTTTTTTTTTTTGACAATTGCTATATCTTTTTTCTTACCATTGTTATCATCGTCGTCATCATTGTATCTTTGCGTATAGTCTATTATAAGACTTACATTGCATGGCATGAGAAGACTTTTTAAAAGTAACATTTGATTAATATTTCGAAAGCCATTTTGATATAGACTCTACAATTGAAACATTTATAACATTATATTTTTAAGTATATAAATTGATAAAATAATAATATCTGCTCACTTGGTTAGCTTGAAGCTCTAGATCTTAAAGTCTTGAGTTCGAGACTCACCAAATGCAAGTTGTGTTGATGTTTTTAAGTATACAATTATTTGTATTATTATTTACTTAGTGTCGAGGTCCATTAGATAGCTCTTTAAGCATTTGTACTTACAGATTTATTGTATAGGTTAATATCACAAACTGTCCCCCAACTTTTGAGTTAAAAATTAATTTCATCTAAAACCTTTGTTTTCAAGCTTTACAGCCCCAGCCTTTAATAAATGCATGTAAATCTTTTTTCCACTATTCCAAGAAATTTTCAACGAAATGACAATTATATATCTTAAAATTTTTAAATTTTTTTAAAAAAGATTTAAAAATAATAAAAAATTAAAATAAAAAAAGAAAACCGAATCCACCCCCACTCCCTTCCCCTCTCAAGATTGGCCGCGGGTGTCCAGCTATCTTTGGCAGCACTTTTACTGCCAGAAAATGGGCCGACAGCAAAAAAAATGGGAGGAGCCCCTATTTGCTGCCAGATATAGTAGCAAATGGGGGGATTAACCCTCCCTGTCCGGCCGCCGGAAACATTCTGGCTGCCAATCTTGGAAGAGGGTGGGTGGGTTTTCTTTTTTTATTTTAATTTATTTATTATTTTAAACTTTTTTAAAATATTTAAAAAGCTTAAGGGGTATAATTGTCATTTTATTGAAAATTTTTTAGATTAGTGAAAAAAGGATGATTTATGTGTATTTATTAAAAGTTGGGGGATTGTGGAGGGTGAAAACAAATGTCTAGGATGAAATTGATTTTTAACTCAAAAGTTGTTGATGATTTGCGAAATTAACCCTTACTATATTTGTACTTATCTCCAAAAACAAAAAGGGAAAAGAAAGAAATAATAAATAAGAAAAAAAAAATGAAGAAAAAGCCGTTACTTCACGGTAACGGCGTAAGAAATAAATACCCATAAAACCTAACAATTGGGTAGTGCTTACGTGTTGGCACGGGGTTCTCTAAAGTGGAAGCTCTTTGTGTACAATTTTTTTTTTTTTTGTAATATAGTGGAGAGATAGGGAATAAAGTAGGTGTAATTCGAATACAAGACGTAAGTATCTTAATTAGTACAACACTTATTTGAGACGTGGGTATCTTAATTAGTATAACAATTATTTGAACTACCACTTATTCTTCCATGAATTTCTCTTTATTAGTTATTATACTACTGTACTACTGTATGCGTAGTTCTAACATTAAATAAAATTTCATATAGAAAGAGGAGGAAAGAAGATTAAAATGGAAGAGGAGGAAAACTAGAAAAGAAACTTTGAGACCGTCATATATGACAATTTGAGTCCAAAGGAGAAAAAAGCCTTCCTTGCGAATCAAAAATTATTGTTGTCGTTATTTTGTTTTTATATTTAAAAAAAAAACATATATAAAGGTTTAACATCAATGTATCAATTATCATGAAGGTGTGTGAGGTACATTGGCAACAATTATATCTGAAATACCAACTAACATTTCATATATTCTATTGACACCTCACCCCACTAGTAGTACACAATATTATTCATAAATTTGCTAAGACTCATGTGGTCTAATGACACACATGTG
>CAVNYN010237464.1:0-23265 GCA_963692815.1 Nyctanthes arbor-tristis | reverse complement strand
CTTCCGATCTCGACCATAGAACCCTGTTCAATAAGTGGAACACATTAGCAACTTTACGTAGGGCAGAGTTTTGTTTTTTTGGGGTGATAGTGGAAAAGTTGACAGATAAGTCACCTTTACTGCCACTCTACAGAACCGTACATGAGATTTTCACCTCATACAGATCGGAAGTTCAATTCTTTCGAATTTATTGGATCCTTTTCCGCGTTCGAGAATCCCCTCCCTTCTTCCACTCTGTCGGGTACGGGGGGGGGTAGATTCGGGGCGGGTACAAGAAAAATACCTGTTACTCACCCCGTTAAGAAATAACTAAAAAAAGAGAAAAAAATAGAATTAAAACTATATGAAAAGTCATCCTAGGTATCATGTCAATTTCATCTTTGATATCTGGATTCGAAACTTCACATGGACAAAATATTTTTTTCAAAAAAAAAAAAGAGAGACTGGTTATCGGGGTGGGGCGGGGCCCCGGCCCGATAAGACTTTGGGGCAAAATTTTTCGCTCCATACCCGCCCCGATACTTAACGGGGCAGGTAATACTAGTTCTGTTCGGGGCTGGTACATGCGAGTATCGGGTAATACCCGTCTCGTTGCCATTCGTAGTATGTAGGGACCTTTTGCGCATATTTTTAAAAGGTTGGGGACTTACATGCTTAAAAAATGTTTGAGATGAAATCATTACTTCTGCCGAAGTTGGGGACCTTTTGTCAAATTTTCCCCTTTTTTAATACTTTGGAGAGCAACAGTATGTGTATGGATGCACACATGGACTTTCATACATCACATAGGAAAGGAATATGTGGCATAAGCTGCACTTCCTAAGTGCCATAAGATTTACTGTATGTATGACATAAATTATTTGAAAAGAATAATTTTATTTGAACAAATAAGTAGATAAAAAGTGTGACAATATAAAATATCATGTGATAACTATGGATGAAAAGAAAATGTGATATGTTGAAAAATAAGATCTATCATGTGTCAGTAGTTTTGTTTAAGTTTTTGTATCTTTTTTGTTCAAATAGCGCAACTCATTTGATATTGTCTAGTTTTGTCATTTAGTAGCTGTTTGAATCTATTTATTCAAAATCGAATTATAATGAGAAAGTATAATTAGGTGAAATGAGTAGTGTAAATTTAATGAAAGTTTGAAATTTATAATTATAAATGAACAATTATCAAATCAGTGACAGATCAATGACAAATGAGATTATAATTTGTTTTTGTAAAGAGAATCAAACACCATGTAAACCATTCAATTCAAAGTATATATTAAAAGACTGCAGAACCCCAACAAACAAACTAGATACAACACGAAACATATATATATATATATATAGATATAGATATTATATAGATTTACAATCAAGCAGGAAAGAAGTACAAATTCTATATGCTACTACAGGGATATATATGAAAAAAGTTTCCCTTTTCCAATCTAACTTTTATCTAAACTTCCATGGCTGACAAAAATAGTTCCATATCACATACAGTACAATTCTCAACACGAGTGAAATTAAAGCTTGAACAGTACATGAAACCCTAATTAATTAATTTCAATACAACACTAATTTTCTTCAGTCATTTTAAATTCAAACATGGGAGGCGCTTCTGAATGAACCTAGAGCTTTAACTGCTCCTGCCCTCAATATAAACTGATGGTAGAATGCCGCAATGGCTGCACCAATGAGGGGTCCTACCCAGAATATCCACTGCAATTAATTAATTTACACACAGATTCATTAAAGAACTCAAATTTTTTATATTAATTGTTATTATTATTCATACAAGTTCTGCTTTATATAATTAATTAATTTATAACCTGATCATCCCAAGCTTTTTCTTGATTGAATATCACCGCAGCCCCAAAGCTCCTCGCAGGGTTGATCCCAGTACCAGTTATGGGGATGGTAGCCAAGTGAACCATAAATACTGCAAATCCAATTGGTAATGGTGCCAACACCTGAAAATCAAAGATTTCGAACCCCATGTTAAGATTTTTGTCTACGTACTCCGATGAATGTTAAAAATATCTAATAGTACGTGTGAACTTACAGGGACATGGGAATCTCTGGCGCTTCTCTTGGGATCAGTGGCTGAGAAAACAGTGTACACAAGAACAAATGTTCCGATGATCTCTGCCACCAACCCAACGCCGGTGCTGTATCCGTCATTGATTGCATTGGCTCCGCCGCCGTACTTCTTGTAGTGTGATTTTTGGAAAGCCTTCACCAGTCCCACCCCACAAATGGCCCCCAAACACTGAGCCACCATGTACAGAATTGCTCTGTTCATCGACACCTTTCGCGCCAAGAAAAGCCCGAATGTCACCGCCGGATTAATGTGTCCTCCTGCCGTGCACGAACAAAACCTCTCACTTGATATACATATTTTTTCAACCGACGCATCAATTCAGGTGCTGAGGTGACATTGTCACATCATATTTATTTTTTTAAGAAATGATAACGTGATAATGCCGTGTCAGCACCTACACTGATTCATTCAGTTTCACATCGTATGTGAATGTGAGTTTTATATCTTTCTCCTCTATGAAGCACAAGATCGTGATTTCTCGCTATATAATTAATATTAATAGAAAAGGCTATAAAATGAGAATTAAACTCACCGGAAATTCCAGCGGTGCAGTAGACAAGAACGAAGATCATGCCACCGAAGGCCCATGCAATACCAAGAACTCCGACGCCGCCGCACTGGTCACCACCGGAGGTAGTATCAATCTGGCTCTTGTAACCAATGACGGTCAAAACGGTAATGTAGAGGAAGAGCAAGGTGGCTATGAACTCGGCTATAAGAGCTCTGTAGAACGACCACTTTGTCAGCTCCTCCGTGTCAATCAGCGGCGCCGGTGGTGGATCGTGGTAGTCCTTGGCCGTGAATGATCCCACCTCCTTTGCCATGCTACTTAATTTACAGAACCCCAAGAAAATATTTACGTATTATCGGTAAATATATTTGTATATCGATCGCTATTGTGTTTCAAGTCGTATTGATCATATCAGCGGAATATATATTTATACACACATAGAGAGAGAAAGAGATATAGGGTGGGGAGTGAGAGTGGGGTTGGGGGTGGAAATAATAGCCATCCACGGACTCACTATATCGCTTTCACCGACGACCGACCCAACAAACAAGAGCCCCACCACCCTCCACTCTTTTCTTCTTTTTCAGATACAACGGCTACTCACCTCCTTCTTTATTATGAATTAGAATTATTTACTCCATTCACAAAGTTTACTTCTATAGTTTTAAATGTGTACTTATTTACCGCAGGATGTCTTTGGCGTGTCATGTGACATGTCAGAGACAGACATTTGATATGTCATTTGATATTAATTTAAAGAAATAAACTACAAGCCCCGCATAATTAAGATAAGTAAATATAAATTAATATTAATATCTTAATTCCCCCCCTCCAATTTAAGCAAGGGAAGAGATGTCGATCATTACAAGCAAAACATATTTTTTTATGGTTTATTATTACATTGATGAGAATATTGTATGTAAACATATACATAGGATTTAACGTTATGAATCTCTATTACTTTTCCTAAAAGTTGAAAATTCAAACGGGAAGGTTGAATTTTCAACTTGCCGAGCTGTTGACCACGTTTTTGAACGTTAAGCAGCGAAAGATATATATGCAGTTAATTTTAAACGAAGCAGTTGGATATATTATGACTATGAAAGAGTGTGTTATAATAATAACAATAATAATCATCATAGTTTGATCATTGTTTTGTGGCCATTCATCACGGGCTAAATATCTCCAGGAATAATGCGAATTTGCATATATGACCTCTACCGGCAGGGCAAACAACTAGGGTCTGTTTGGCACCCAATTATAATTCGGTATTTTATATATATATTGGTTAACATTTTAGACGCATAGGATGGTAAAATGCCCACATTTCCTTGATGAGATATATTTCTTCAAAGCATAAACTTATTTTCGGTCTTACACTCCCTTCAACTGATTGACACATAGTAAGACATGAAGAAAGTAACATCTTTATTTATCTATTTATTTTTATTGGTTGCATATTAATGTGCCAAGCCAACTTACAGAATTCGATCTTTTTCACTAATTATTTGGTGACTTATTTCTCGGAAAATGTTCAAGCACTTTCCGAAAGTGCTGTTACACCACCTCCTACCCCATGTGGCATGCATGCAACATATGTTAGGAGGTGCTATAACAACACTTTCGAAAAGTGCTTGAAAACTACAGCTTCTTTTTCTGCCTCTTGACGAGTTAATTAATTGCCACTTGGTAATTATATATACAATAATTTCTACTTTTTTAAAAATAATTATCAAAGGAGTAAGAATTATTAAAGAATTTGATTTGAGTATAATAATTTGAGTCCCTTTATTGGGTTAATGTACCAAAAGGTCACCAAACTTTCATTCTAAGTGCAATTAGATCATTAAACTTTGATAATTGCAAACAATTGGATCACTCAACTTATACCTTACTTGTAATTAGATTATTGAACATTAATTTAACGACAATTGGCTCATTGAACTTGATTACTGTCAATTTAATTAATGAACTTTAATTTAATTTCAATTATGTCACTTAATAAATAGTACACTAGATTATTTAACGAAAATTAATGACATATATTAAAAGTTGCTGATGTGTTATTTCACGTTCACATGTTAACATGACAATTAGTTGAAAATTATTTAGTATTACTATGTTGGGATAGATGTTGAATTACTACGTTTCTAGATTTCTTAAACTTTAGTTCAATGATAAAGTAACAAATTTTTGTTCATAGAGTGGCTTTTTTGCAACTAAACAAAAGTTCAGTGATTTGGGAACGTTGTGTGCAAGAAAATAGTATGGTGGCATGGGCTTTAGGAATTTGCATGCGTTCAACCTTGCCATGCTAGCCAAGCAGGATGGAATCTGATGAATAATTCTGAAGCACTAGTCACCCAAGTTCTTCGAGCTCGGTGTTTCCCAAGAGGTGACTTCCTTGCTTCCAAACTGGCGTATAGGCCATGCTTTACTTGGAGAATGCATGTACCACGTAAGATGAAGTTATTTACTAGGCGAGCGTTTAGAGATTGTCTACCAACTAGAGAGAGGCTTAATCAAAAAGGGATGCAAGTGGTAAATCGGTGCGTTTTATGTGGGGATGTTGAGGAAAACCTTTTACACTTACTTGTTAACTGCGATTTTGCTAAAGAATGCTGGAATTATTTGGTGGGCATTCAAATTGGCCAGCTTGATTATCATACTTTTGCCAATTGGTTTTTCACTTGCATAGAAAACTAGGATCCGAAGGTGGCGGCAGAGAAACAATAAACTGTGGACTAGACTTGCACAATCATTGTACCAAACTGCTCTTCTTGGAGCAAACTGTCTTCTAGAATGGCAGTAAGCTAGAAAAGGAGCGGTGGGGATAACACATTCAGTTGAAAAGTTTGCTAAATGGCAGAGACCGCCGACTGGGTTCCTTAAGTGTAATATTGATGCTGCACTTTTTGGTGAAGATGGCAGTTTCGGTTTGGGTATGATATTAAGGGATGAAGTTGGAAACTTCTGTGCTTGCCGAACTCAGTTTTCACAAAGCTCAGTCCACCCAAACGAAGCAGAGGCAGTGGCATTAAGAGAGGCAGTTAGATGGCTGAAAAGTATTGGCGTCACTCGGGTAGTCTTTGAATCAGACGCGAAGATTGTCGTTGATGCAGTTCATGGCAATGAGGTAAACAACATGGAGTTTGGTTTACTTATCCATGATTGTAAAACACTCCTTGCGGATACCAACACTTATGAAGTGCAATTTACCAGTCGCGTTGCCAATGGTGTGGCGCACAGTTTAGCTAGAAAGCCGCGCTCCCTTCCAAATCCTTGTATTATGCAGAGTCCCCCATATTGGAAGCATTCTTAATTTGCTTCTAAATGATGTAACTGAATCTTCTATTATTAATGAAAATTAATCTTTCTTTTTCAAAAAATAAAAAAGTTCAGGGATTTGATTGCTGGCAATTGAAATGGATGACTTAATTGCTCTTAAATTAAAGTTCAGTTATCAATTACAAACAAATAAAGTTTAAGTGACATCTTTGCAAGTGGAGTGAAGATGCAGTGACTTCTAGAACAATTAATCCCCTTTATTATCAACTAAAGGAGTAATCACTAATCAAGGTTTTGAGAAGCTTTTGGAAATTTTCTACATGATTGAGATCCACACTTTATGGTTCAATTTTCGATTTATCCACAATATAATAAGCTCTAAAATACTTCACATAAAATTAAAGAAGATTAAGACTTCAGAATTGATATAATTGTATATACGTCGAATATGTAGTTAAAGTTTTTATTCCTCCCGTGTAAACATAAATAAAATAAACACAAAATCAAAATCCCATATAAATGTAAGAAAGTTCTTTTAAAGTTAAATCTTAACAACCCGCATTACCAACACGATATATCTCGTCTTCTGCCCCCTATCTTTCGTAATAAATACAACGGATACACATTACAATTTAAGAAAGACGCATAAATTTTATTTATTATTATTTTTTTTTTTGAGATATAAACACGCATAAATTATCCCCCCCCCCCCATTGGCAATATAAATATTTATATGTTAAATGTAAAAAGTAGATTTCGTAATAAGGGAGAGTAGTAGTAGTAGTAGTAATTAGTTATAGGGATGATCAGTAATTAATAGCAGCATAACGCGTCTTTGGCCAGTTAATTATAAAAAATTACTTATTAACTTTACCAGTAGTAAACATAATATCGATTACAATAGTTCCCGATCTAGTAAATTTTTGGTCAAAGTAGAGAATTTAAAATTTTAACTTAAAACTAGTTCTACTTTTGGGCAAACATAATGTTGCGGCCATCAATTAAATTATAGAAGTTATAACTTCGCCCATCATTTATCTATGGTCTCAGGCATGTTATGGAGTTTTCATTTCAAATCTGACACATCACACTCAAAACATTTTCTTTTCTTTATTAAATTAAATTAAGCATCCATTTTCAAAAACTAAAAACTGAGAGAGAGAGGGGGGGCAACCAAACTAGATAAAAACTAATATGATCAGAGGAGTTTGTTCTATTGTTAAAAGCACCTATATTGAGTTATTTGATCCAAATTCAAGTCATCCAAAAAAAAAAGGCTAATAGTTTCAGTAATAAAACTCGATCAACAATACATAAAAAGGGATGTAGTGCAGAAATGGAAAGCCGAATTACTGCGGCCTCTAGGAGGACCTTTTTATTCACACAATATTCAATCTTGATTACACAAAGCACACCTATTCTTCCATCCCAATTGACAGAAAGAATTCCTTTTGGTGGTGAAATTAAGCAAGCTTTGGGAATCATAAATACAACCCATAAATTAAAATCTCATCATTAATGGGAAAAAAAACAGATGCGTTTTTATATAATTAATTGAATTATTATTATTATTATGAAATATATATAATCAAAGATGGGAGGTGCTTCTGAATGAATTAAGGGCTTTAACTGCTCCTGCTCTTAAAATGAACTGGTGGTACAATGCTGCAATGGCTGCTCCGATGAAGGGTCCTACCCAGAAGATCCACTGCATGCATGCAATTAATTAATTCGGCACACAATTAATAAATATTATGATCATTATACAAGTTCAACTATTTTCTGCAAGATTGATTAATACATGCTTATAATATTAATTAATACCTGATCATCCCATGCTTTTTCTTGGTTGAATATCACTGCAGCCCCAAGACTCCTTGCAGGGTTGATCCCAGTACCGGTTATGGGAATGGTGGCCAAGTGAACCATGAAAACCGCAAACCCAATTGGGAGTGGTGCCAATACCTGAAAATTTAAGTTCAAACAAAATATTATCGATATCGAATTGCCTTCTATATATATAAGCAAAAGATTAAAGATCTTGAATTCAAGTCGAGCTCAAGCTTACTGGGACATGGCAATCCCGGGCTCTTCTCTTGGGATCAGTGGCTGAGAAAACTGTGTAAACAAGGAAGAACGTGCCCACAATCTCTGCTGCCAATCCAACGCCGACACTGTAGCCAGCAGCGAGACCATTTGCACCGCCGCCGTAATTCTTGTAGTATGATTTTTGGAAAGCCTTAACCAGCCCAACGCCGCAAATGGCCCCCAAACACTGAGCTACCATATACATAATGGCTCGGATCATCGATACCTTTCGGGCCAAGAAAAGCCCAAATGTCACGGCCGGATTAATATGCCCCCCTATGATGCAAAATGTTTACCTTTTTAGATGAGATCGTTCAGACGTTCAACATGTTATAATATAAATCAGAATACTTAAATATTACCGGAAATTCCAGCGATGCAATAGACAAGAACGAAGATCATCCCGCCAAAGGCCCATGCAACACCAAGAACTCCAACGCCACCACATTGGTGGCCACCATGGGTGGCGCTTTTGTAACCGATGACAGTCAGAAGTGTAATATAAAGGAAGAGTAAGGTGGCTATAAACTCAGCTATAAGAGCTCGGTAAAATGACCACTTGGTTAGCTCCTCAGAGTCAATCAGCGGGGCCGGTGGCGAGTCGTGGTAGTCCTTGGCGGTGAATGATCCATGCTCCGCCACTCCAACATTCTTGGCCATATATACCTTCTAGACTAGTTAACTAAAGTATGTATATGCTTTTGTTTCTTGAAGGTAGCTTGGAATTTTGGATGTCTTTAAGTACAGAGGGAGAGATGTGCGTATATATAGATAAAAGAAATTATCACATCCAAACATATTCAAGGTCGAATATAAATTAAAAAAAAAAAAAAGATTATAAGATGATGATAATCGAATACAAAATTCAATTATATTCGCAACAAGATGCATAATTTATAAGCAAACAATCTTTTGTAATCATATTTATTCCGATTTGATCCCCATACACGAAATTTCATGATTAAGGCAAGCATCAAAGAAGGCCCAAAAATATATCATTACGGAGAAATATCATTATTATCATTCTCATACAACTCATCTATATAGGCTCTCTACTTACTACATTGAGTTTGGATCATTATTATGGGCTTTTTGCCCTCTCATTCATGTACAGGCATGATTAAGAACTACGTACCTCAGCTTATTGTGTCGTGTTCTAAGTTAGACTATTCAATTCAAGAATATTGAAACACACAATTAGGGCATAAATTGTATTTTATTTCAATTAACTATCTTGATTGGCTTGTTTGTGGACTTTAATCAGACCCGCTTTCTGAATATAAATAACCAATCAAGTAAAACACGTCACCTGAGAAAAACGCATCTGCATAGAATTAATTACCCATATATATGACGTAAAAGAAACACAAAAAGTGGGACAATCGGTACCCTGTAATATTTTCGTCTTACACAAGAAGAAGCAAAATATAAAAGCAAACCGTATGCACGGGGCCCCGACCCGCCCGGTTTAATTCATATATATTATTATACGACAAGCACATAAATTGCATATACAATCCCCGGAATGTATCCCAATAGTGTTAGCACCAAGTCGATCCAGAACTCCACCTGCAAGCAAAAACCCATTTATATAAACCCCCAACAAAATTAATTAAAAGATTATATCAGTACATAATTAAAAATGTTCAATAATTAATAAATATTTTACCCCGCAGCCATAACGAAGGAAGACCCCAACTGGAGGTAACAGAATTGCCAGTATCACTTCTAGAAATGTTTCTGAACCCATTAATTTTGCAATATGGTTTCTTCAAATTGCTTTGCTAATTCAGAAATGGAGAAATCAATTTTGGTTGGGAGAGTGTGTGTAAAGAGTTGTATGCATGGGTTTTTGGGGGTAACCAGAGGCAAAATGGAGACAAGGGATTGGAAAGGGTGATGTGTCAACCACTAAACCCATGAAGAGTGGAAATGGAGCACGTGTAATCTCAGTGGTACACGTGGGAACGTTCAGAAAATTCTCTCTCACTTATGACTGTTTGCTTCGTGTCGAGCTATCGTTTGTCACTAAATCAATTCAGATATGGATTTAAAGCACAAATTACCTTCCCATGTACGTCCGGTAAGAGTTGCTTTGTAATCTCTCGCGATATGTGCGTCATATAACTAGAGATTGAAATTGTAAATTATTTATTGATCATTGCTCTTAGAGTATTAAGAATTTTTTCCCAATAAAATAGTACTTTTAAATTGAGATAATTTATGACATTATGTTAAAAATTTTTTCTTTTTTCAGCACTTTATTCAGTCTAGTTCCACTGCCAGACTAACACGTGAAGCAAAAGCGTTGAGCCACTTGTAAGAATCCAATCCACCAGTGTACGCTGAGCCACTTGTAAGAATCCATTCCACCAGTGTACGCTGCCAGGCTATGATAGGAGATCAAAATCACAACTTTTTCTTTCTTTTTATTTTTCTTTCTTTTTTTTGGTTTTGGGGGGGAGTGTGGGGGGGGCGGTGGTCTTTGGTTTATTTTCTTTTGAGTTTAAGAAGTTCGTCGAATTGATCTTTTGAAAACTTGAGCTTACATGCATAATAATATGGTGAAAATTGCTCCTTCAACCAGCTCGTTTTCTGAAGGCTCCTGCGGGAACTAAAATACAACAAATTAATCTTGGATCTAACATTTGATAAGCTTTATATCAATGACACCAAATATTGTCTAATAAAGACGGTACCCTATTTGCCCTTCTTGATTCATGAGCCAAAAAAAGATAGTAATTTTCTTTTTTTAAATAAAAAAGGGGATAGTATTTGAAAGCACAAGTTTGCATAATTAATTAACATACGTTTGGTGTAGTAATATATATTACATATTATGGATGGTGAAGATTTGATATTTTAAAAGTTAAATAAGAGGACTGATCTTCCTCACAACAGGCATTATAAAAATTGCCTTCAAATAGTAGTTGAATTGTGCTGCAATGGTTAAATGCTCACAATTTGAAGATCAAACCACACCTACCCTCTCATATATCCCCCTTGTACAAAAATAATTTCTAAAAAACAGGGAACTCCTTCAAATAATCGTCCAAAAAGCATCTGATACACTCTATAGATTGAGAACGATAAAACTAAAGTTGATTATGGCAAATAGTGTAAAGTATTTGCATTAAGGAACAAAGAATGATTGATAGGAACAAAGAATTTACATAAACAAGATCCAGTCCCACCAAAGTTTCCAAATCCTTATTCTCAGAAAGAATTGGCATCATAAATATACACACACAGATTACACTGGGTGCAAACCAATGTCCACGGCCCAAATAATCCATTTTAAACCACTACAAGTGGGTGAAGTAAATGGCATTTCACATCCTTAAACTGTAGATACAGGACCAGTAATCGTCCAACCCGGGACATAAACAGAATGGATTACACAGACGTGTCTACAAGTAGCGAAAGAAAATCGAATCAGGGAAGAACAAGGACCACGGAGAACTGGAAGGGATGACAAAAAATTAGTAACTGAATAGATTATATAATTTAAACAATAAACGTCGTTTGAGGATTCAATCTGGTTTCTTTGTTCTTTTCTTTTTTCACAAAAGAACACAACAGCAAGAAATTAAACCTGTTGGCTGAGAGCGATTGAAGATGTGGACATGCCTTTCCTCATGTTTCTGGTTCATCCATTCTTGTAATGCTTTGTGAAAATCTCAGAATTGAGGATCAAGAAGTCTTGGATTCTTGTTTTATTGTAATCTTCTCTGATACTCTTACCGGGGTTCCCTTCGCCTTCTTGGAGTGGAAGAGGCCGAGCTCAGCCTTTGCACAGGCATCGTGTCAGGGTCATATTTCTGGGATGCAAGATAAGTTAAAGCTGTCACTACATCTGCTATTAGGGGCCGCATGTTTGGCTGCTCCTGCACGCACATTGCAGCAACAGCAAGAGCCTGATATAAGCCCCGAGCCGGGTACTGACCTTGAAGAGTTGGATCAGCCATTTGAGAGAACTTCCTTCGGTCCCTGAACAAGGGCCGAGCCTGCAACATTAGAAAGGATTAGACCCAATTATTCCAACGACGAGAGCAATAAACAATGAAGCAAAAAAATGCATACAGAGTAACATGCAGATCCACAATGTTTCATCCTTAATATGAAAAACATATATTTGTCACAACAAATTTCACTTTAGTGAAGGAGACTAGATGCTTTCTCCTCGTACCACCAAGGGAAGATCACTCTAAATTCCTTTACATAGAAAAATTGCCACTCTGGTTCTACATATAGCATAATATGCATCATCACTATTCTTGCCCTAATTGTTAATATTCTCAATTAAAAGCTACAAAAACAAAAATAAAATAAATAAAACAAGTACAACATAGAAACTTAAGTTTACTTCGTTATGCAACAAACAATAGTCTGAAATGTACAGAATTGAGAGATCACAAAAACTGGCCCTCAATACTTATACAAAACTCGTAAATCATGGTTTTAACTGAACTCACTCATTCTCAATATTCCTTTCAGGATTTCTTCATTTCCCAGAAAGCGTATTTAGCTATTTGATATGGAAGCGTCAAACTGGGAATATCCAACACATAATGCCCTTGGGACTGTAATAGAGTCAACTGGCCCTTGTTTGCCATACCTCACGGACCAAAAGGGAAACCAAAGAACAGAGAGAACTCTTAAAATAGAAACTATTAGGCCAATCATTTTGCACCATTACATGGACAACTGGATATTACCTGCTAGTGTGCCTTCGCTCATGCAGCTGCACCATTTCAGAAAAATCAACTGACAAGAATTCATTATACATATTTATTCCTGTAAAATTGCCATCTTGACAATTTCAATGGAAGTATGGGGGTACAACTCTGTAGTCAAATATTATCATAAATGATATATAAATAGCAAATATTAGGTCAATTTTTAGTGGGGGGAAATTGTATGTGGTCATCACACAGTTTAAGCGTTCATTAATACACCAGCACTTATAGTACATGTACATTGCTACAGTCATTTACCATAACAGAAAACGATCCCAGCAAATTATCACCAAAGAACACAGGTTAAGAATCTGATGCAGTGGACAAACGATCGTGCTCTAATGAATAAAGCAAGCTCCTCGTATGTTATAGTTTCTTGCAATTATATAAATTATAGAAGATCAAACAAATCCATAAGACAGACATTAAAACAAAAGGCGTTATGAAATGGATATGCAAGAGTCTCTCACCCATGCAACCAGATTATGCTCCTCCGCAGCTCTGGCGTTATCAATTGCCTTCCTGCCGGTTATGATCTCCAGAAGTACAACTCCAAAACTGTACACATCTGATTTCAGTGTTAGCTGTCCGGTCATTGCATACTCTGGTGCACAATATCCATATGTTCCCATTACTCTCGTCGATACATGAGTATTGTCCCCAACAGGACCCAATTTAGCTAATCCGAAATCAGATAGTTTGGGATTATATGCTTCATCTAGTAAAATGTTTGAGCATTTTAGATCTCTATAAATGACAGGTGGATTTGCTTTATCATGTAAATGCTCCAAGCCCTTTGCAGCACCGGCAGCTATTTTCATTCTCGTATTCCAGTCAAGACGGTTCTTATCAAGCGCAGGATCTGAAATGCAAAAACATAAATAATCACAAGCTAGTTAATTTAGAACTGAACAATTAAGCCTTAATAAAGCATGTAACTTTTCAATAATCTACATCTTCTATTTCTGTTACATTTAGCTTTCGAAATATTGATGCAAGTTAGTATTGCAAGGGCTTACAACACCTTCCAGCTAAGATGCACATACATTTGGGAATGAAAAATCAAGTGCTGCACAATTCATACCATGTAGATGATCTTCCAATGATCCTAATGGCATATATTCATACACCAAAAGTCTTTGATCTCCATCAGCACAGTATCCAATCAAGTTGACCAAGTTTGGATGATGAAGTAGGCTTAGCATCAAAACTTCAACAAGAAATTCTCTGTTCCCCTGCAAACCATTTCGATCAAGCTGCTTGATAGCCACGATCTACATAAAAGAACAAATTTGAACGCTCACCACTATGCATAATGCATAATTAATAGACCTCTCTTAGCAGGTTAAGTTTTAACAATGACATTCAACATGGTAGGATGTTCAAATATCTAGGTAGTTCAGTTCTTACCACTATCCATTATATAAAAGTTAATAAAGAGGGTCCTAGTGAAACTAAGTAAACTTCAATAGGGGAAAAATGAAATAGGACTAGTAGTAATAATAATAAATAATGAGATACTTCCATATGGTTTCTGCCTGTAACTGCTTCTACTCTTCACTTGTCTATCAACGATAAAAGTCATATCAGGTTTTTGTACCCTATTAAATCTTTTTACAATTCCTTTTCACTTAAGATGATCCTGATACCAGAAATCTGCCTTTATATATCAAAATTGGATGCTAAGAAGTTCACTCCAAGTAACTATTTGCAAATTCAAACAAAGTTGGAGGCGTGTGTGTATCTATGGCAGACTGGCAGAGAATTATACACCTGTGGCTCAGTAGTTTTTGGATTTTGTTAAGTAAAAGAGAGCTTGCTTTTGATGGATGTAAGAGACTGTTAAGAGTTTAGAAGATGGATTTTCTAAATGCTTTACTTTTCATATAGTGGACATATGCAGAAGCTTGCTTTTCTGTTCCATCAAATCCTTTTTCCAGAGGAGGAGGGGAAAAAACAAGACAGCAAAAGAACATAGGCAGTGGAAAAAGAGGCACCTACCACCACATAAGAAAATCAACTATCTTTTGATAAGTATTCTCAATGAAGCCAAAGCAACTCAAAATCATATTTATTATTCACATCGACTATTAATTATTGGATACTGGACCTGATTGGTACTCTCTAGACGTCCTTTGTAAACTCTGCCAAATCCTCCTTCTCCTAAGAGACAGTCTGCCCTAAAGTTTTTTGTTGCAGTAGCTAATTCCCGAAAAGTAAACGTGTGTGCAGCGATATGACCAGATCCTCCTTCTTTAGAAGCTTCTGATTTTACATCAAGTGATGGATTCACCTTTATTTTTTCTGCAGCACAGACGGTGAGGTGATATCTAGCTAGAACAATCGAAGATGAAAAAGGATGAACAGCATAAGAAAGTAAAAGCAGAAGATAGTTTTCTAGCAACTGCTAGGAGCATGTGTACAGGGCCAGCTAGCAAACAAAAAATTGGAAGGGAAGGGAAAAGGTAGTATACTGCTTGGATTCGTATAAAGTCTCCAATGGTTATAATTCATTTCATTTCTCTCAGGGGTTAGGGATTAAGTTCTAAAAAAAGTTCATGCCCATGAAATATATAATAAGCCACCATCATAATACACTTTTCAGTTGCTTTCCGGAATTTCCATGGTTAACAACCAACATCATTCAGAAACTTCAGAAACAGGTAGCTATGATCTTAAAAAAGAGACTAGACAGAATCCTCCAGCATGTAGAAAACTTTAAAGCCCCATTCACCATTATTGCCTGTAATTTCATTAGTCATAAAAATGGGAAAAGGAAAGAAGAAGAATCTGCCGAATCCTGTACAGTCTTCTTGGGCTTTTTGAGACTGACAGACACCTGACAAAAAATAGTTTGACAAGATATGGGACATTCACCGTTTACAATTAAAGCCAAACGTGGTTTGACTCCATTACTGGACAATTGAAGATTTTATACTCATTCCATCATTAACCAATCATATTAAGGATACATTTTTTCATTAGGTAAGATGGACATTCGCACGTGGCGAAATTTACCCAGTCAAACGATTGGAAAACAAAGAAGGATAGAGAGTGCCATCTAAATTTGAAACTAAAACAGGATTTTCTTGGAATCTAAGCTAATTTTTCTTAAATTTGAATTCAATAACGTGTTGTCCTTAGTGCAAATGCTGCGTATTGTCGCAATTTTACAGATAAACCTTAATTTAAAATCACTATAAGAACTCAAACCCTTCCACCGCAACGAATTGCTTAAGATACAAATCCCTTGTTTTCTACTTATTCCATGTGCCAGCTGAAAAAGCTGCAAAACCCACAAATTTTTTAATCTTTGCAGGAGAATTACAAGCCGCAAATAAATTTTCTTCAAAAGCAATTTCTACAAAGTTTCAAAACCCTTATCGTGATTCACAACCGCCCAACCCCGTGTGAAGATGAAATATTGTCCCTCAACTCCATAACATGAAAATTGCGAAAATTTCAAGAGGAGAAAAAAAAAAACTTTGTAGTGTTTGTTACTTGAAAATTTGAGAAGATTAAAAACTTCGAGACTGCACAATGTCTTGATCATTTCATAGAAGTGTTTGTATTTTTCCCATTTTATAAGTACCTTTTGATGGGATCTGATCAACAGGTTTCTTGTTCTGTTGTTTCTTCCCGTTCTTCTTTGATTTTCCAGAACACAGAAAACAGCCCATCTTTCTTCTTATCTCTACCCCCCCACCCCTTCTCTCTGTCTCTCTCTTGTGAGTTTGTGCGCGTGTTTCACAGAGCGGTGAAACTACAGAAGAAAGCGAAAAGAAGACGAGAGAGCAGATAAATTTGAACCGTGCTCTTTTGAAAAACCTGTATGTACCTTCTTTGCTCTTTTGCATTATTGCCCATCTATTTGGCAATGTCATTTTAAAAGAGAACATTTCATATTTTTTAATTTTTTTTCCTCCATGTTGAAATGGACTAGTTCTTTTACATGTGCATAATATCAAATAATATAAATTATTTAAGAGGATTAAACTTTATTATTTAAAAAAAATTAAAGATATAATCTTATATTATTTATATATGCATACGAGAAAAAAATATGTGTTATACTATGAAATCTTAAATTAATAGAGGTTAAAAATAGAGTAAAAATAATCAACACAAAACTATAATAAGTACAATTCAATTGAATATAATAATGTAGTAAATGAACAATAAAAAAATAACAGTATGGAAATAAACATACTAACTTAACAAAGTAAATTATGCGTGTTACATCCAATAAATATAACTTGAATTAATGATAAAATAATACACACATATTCCTCAAATCGATTATATTAAAAACAAATTGATATACAATTACATAAAGTTAAAGTACTTGAATTGCTACTCATAAAACGATTTATCTTTTAAATTCTAATACATTGAAACAAAAAGATAATAGTAAAAATGTTTAAATAAACGTCTTAATAGGCTTATAAATTTCATAAAAGACATAACTAAATAACAGGAGGAAAATACAAATTTTTTGCTCAAAATAAAATATGAAAAACAAAAATAAACACAGTAGATGCATTTAAACGCCCAAAATTCGTTACTATCAATGACAAAAGTTATGCTTGTTTCTTCGAACACAAACTATTGATCTTGCCAAAAAAATGAGGCGTTGAAGGCAAATTGATTCGAAGTGACCGGCTCAATTATAGAGCTGAGACTTTATGGTAGAAATTGATGAAAATTTTAATTTTTGAATAAGAAGATAATTATGGAATTATTAACGTTGTTAAATATATATAATTAATAAAATAAAACAAAGTCTATTAATTACGAAAAAAATCAGACAATAAAGACCTTCAAGAGAAATATTAAATGGTGAAGATGAGATGTCAATTTTAACAAGTGAAAAAAAAAACAAGAAAAGTAAAAATGGCACCGGCTCTATTTTATATATATATATCTGATTATAATATAATAGAAATTAAGAATAATAATTGATTTTATAAAAAAATTAGATAAAATAAAAAAGAGAAAAAAAAAAGAAAGATGACGAGTTGAAGGTAAATGGATTCGAAGTGACCGCTTCGAATACGGAGCCGGAACTTACGGTAGAAATGGATGAGAAATTTTTGAATAAGAAGATAATTATGGAAATACTAAAGTTGTTAAATATATCTAACTAATAAAATAAAACAAAATCTATAAATTATGAAAAAAATCGGAGAGCAAAAAGCTTCAAGAAAAATATTAAAAGGTTAATATGAGATGTCAGTTTTAGCAAGTGAAAAATAGTAGGAAAAATAAAAATGGCAATGACTATACTTTTATGTATATATAGATTCTAGAGCATCTTTTCTTTGGAATTAATAAAGAGTTGAACTGGTAGAGCATCTTGTCATGTATACAGTTGACTCCGTAAAATGGTGTTCAGTGGATGCTATAGAAGAACTGGTACTGAAAAGGAAAAAATTACTTTTCCAGCAAGTTATTTATTTTACTCATTTCAGGAAATATTTATTTTGTTTTTCATTTTAATTTAATTATAGTATTTTTATATATCAATGATCAGTAAAATCAAGTGTAATTTTCTTAACCTAAAAAAAATGACAATTGTGTCCATTAAATTATAGAGTGTGAAATCGTCATGAAAAGAATTGTGTGCTTTTTGAACAAAAAAGAGCAAAAGACAAACATAAACTTTAAAAAAATTGACACATAAATTGACACGTGACAATATCATATTTTTCAACATATCATATCTCTTTTTAATCAATGATAATCATAAAAAAAAGGATTTTGTCCTTTTTTATATCGAATAACTAGACTTATTCAAAGAATAGAGTAATGCTTCGTTTTGAATGGTATGGAATCCAAATTATCTACATTACATGTTTTCTATGTTTTTCTGATTTAATATCATTTCAAATAAAGATAACGCATTTCATACAAAAGTATTAAACATACAAGCTGAACACGTGGCAATACTCCAACTTTATTGTTGCAACCGTATAGTTAGATTTTACTCCCTTTTTTATTTATTTATTTTTGTTTTTTTACTTTAGTCACATTCTGTTACATGTAACTCTTTCCACATTATGTATTTTTAATAATCGGATGTATTGTAGTCGTTCAGCAGAAAAAACCCATGGCAATAATATGTAAATTACAAAACTATAACGTGTGTGTAAATAATTGAATCATGTGTCCAATATGCACAAACTATTGTACATATAGCATTTTTGGTATTGATGTTATTTTGGATCAAAATTAGAATTTCCTTTTTATTACTATCTTTTAATGCTTAACTCCCTACCATCAGTTGTGGATTATACTAAAAATATTGGTGCATTCAAAATACAAAAACTTCAAGTATAAGAATGAACTCAACGATGATTGGTTGCATCAAAGAAAAATCCTTCCACTTTATTATCATGTTAGATGGTCTTCTATCCTGTAGACAAAAAAATATATATGTATATATGACTAGTTGTTTGTTTCTAAAATATTTTTACTATTGTCTTCTTCTCAAGCTGTTTTTTTTTGTTTTACAAACCTTACTACCAATTTTCACCACAAAACAATATCACAGTTTACACAAAATTAGAATAATGAATTTTATGGTAACAGTGATGGGCATACCCCGCCTACTCATAAAGGCGTGGCGAGCCACCTTCTCGTAATGGGTTAACTGAGAATACATCAAGAATACATCTTTATTAGTGAGAATAATAATACTATTGATATTGTGGCTGAGAATAGAACATATATTTTACTTGAGTCTTCACTTAGTTCGACTCACATTCTCTTCACCTCTCCTCCCCTTTATAATTACAAAAAAAAAAAAAACAACTATTTCTTGAGCAATAAAAAAGGTACTATTGATATTAAAAAAACATTTTTATAGACCCATATAATCTAAAAGTATTTTCCACACCTTTTATATCATACTTCAATTCTCTTCCCTTACAATCCCTATGTACCAATATTTAAAAAAAAAAGTCATTTTATAGGTTTTAGCCGTTTTATCAGTTCTTTTAGAAAACTCCACCAAATTAAACACTACACGTTGGTCAATCATTTATAAATAGAGTGACTATATTGCCACTACAAAAATCGTTTGTGGCACTACGTTTTTTAAGTATTTTTTTTTATTTACTAAAAGAGACATTAATACAATTATAAGGGAGGCCTTTTATTTTTTAATTCTATTTTTATTTTCGAAAGTACACCACAATCTAACTCATCAATTAGTCATCTTCTCATCTTACTTCACGACTTTTTGTGAGAAAAATCAAAGATTTTTCAACCAACATTCAACTTTTAATATAGAATTCAATACACAATTTTGAGTTAATATATAATTCAATATGCAATTCATACAAATTATGGGTTATACCATTATAACCAATAGAATCAACCCAACTACGTGAGAACACTTGTTCACACTAAAATCCCAAATTAAGAAATGAGAAAAATCAATAATTTACTTAGAGATTTGTGGCAAGCTTAAACAATCAATTCCCATAATCTTTCATCCAAGATTATGAAAATTCTAGTGGTTACTTTCTTTCTTTTTTTTTTGAATATTACAAAGGAATAGTAAGGGTGGGGATTTGAACCCTTGATCAAGAGTGTACAAAACTAACTAAGATGCCACTAAAAACCTAAAATCTTATATATATTAAAGTAAGATAGTGACTATATGCAATTTTTCCCGTCAAAGCCACTATCCTATTTATATATGCTTCTTCCTTTATTTATTTTATTTTAATAATATATACATATATATATATATATAATATAAACATTTTTAACTAATTAAGCTACAAATTAATCTCTAATATCTTTTTTTTTTTTATTTTATGCACATATATAATATATGTAATTATAATACATATTATAATATATATATATATAATAAAAGTTAAATCTCGGGTTTGGATTTTTGAGTTGAGATATTTTCTAAAAGTAAAAATAAATACATATCTACTTTCCAGTTTATATATGCTTTCAATCTTATACACATTCTCATATTAATATATATTATATATTATATATAAATTTGAAGATTGCGTATATACTCCAAATTAATATCCAATCTTATACTATTTTTATCCATAGTGTTTTGTATATCTATTCTGTTAGTTTCTAGACTATCTTTAAAGATTTTATATTTCTCCAAAATTCTAATAGTTGATAGACAAATTTCAAGTCTTGAGTTATTGGGACTTCCCTATCATGTCAATTAAATGCCTACTTGTGAGATTGATCGCATAATAATAATAATAATAAAGAAGTAAAATTAATCAGTTCAAAAATTTTACTTTAATTCAATATAATATGATAAACGACATGTCATAAAACCTATGGTTGTATGTTTATTACATTACTTAATTTATTATTTTTTGTGAGAACATATGTATTGGTAAAAATTTAAGTAACAACAGTAATAATATTTAATGGTGATAATTTAGAACAAAAATAAAAAATTCTTTTAATTCTTTTTAGAGTTGAAAGTAGTTAAAAATTATTGTTAAGAGTAAATCATATGGAATTTATCTTTTATTGTAATATTGCTTTCCTTAGATTTTTTGTAATGGAAGGGTATGTACATAAGATTTTTAAAAATAGATTTAATAAATAGTGATATCTTTAAAGAATATATGACACTATATGAGATACGAAAAATAATTTTCTAAGAATATGTGGTAAAAAAATTTATTCTGATAAATGAATAAATCTACACTCTAAACGTTTTCTTAGAGTTCTTATATTGATACTTATTGAAAAAAGATACATGTGTATGGGTAATTTTGGAGTTATATAACTTTTGTATGCTCTCTTTTGCATAGTTTATTGGTTTTCACAGTCAACGTAAAATTAAATTTATATTAAAAAATTCCTCATTAATTATTATTTTTATTAGTTAAGAGTATTGTTCTATAAATGACAATTTAATTAGCTTTGTAATTATTAGTAACATGTGTATATGAGTGAGTAGTAAGCAATAAAATTGTGATTATTTAGTTCACACATTTTTTTACTAATTATTCTATTCTATGAAACGCACTGGTATATAACTAGTATATAAATTATAGAAACCTAAAATCAGAGAGGAAAAGGAAAAGAAAAGACGGAAAGAAATTATGTAGAAAACCCAATTGCACATCATTTTTTTTTCACGCACATTCTTCAACCCCAGTACTTCCGCTTGGTGTCTACATACGATCAATTTGGCCATCGTTTTTCGTTACAATAGTTAGAATTCTTGCTGGAAACTTTGATTAAAAGCCGAAAGGAGTGGCGATGTGGTGTATTGGCCGAAGAGAAACATATACCGAGATGAATGGATGTGGACTATAAAGTCTCGTTCTAAAGCCCAATGTATGGTGTGTTATGGCACGCCACATAGGCCAATGGCACTATAGGTTTGACTCTAAATTGTTTTCAGTGAACCATGTGTTGTACTCATTTTTTCTCTTTTTATTTATTAAATAAATTAATTGTTCATGGAGAGGGTTTTGTGTAAACTAAAATTAGTGTAGATAGAAATTTAAATTTTCTATAGAAACATATCGAGCTCTGAATTTAGAATCCAACCACCAATTATAGAGGGGGCCAAAATCGGAGCCCGCTCTATTGGATATAAATTTCAATTCTCATGTGTGGTATAACTATGTTTTGGTGCCATAAATAAAAAGTACGGTGACAATATAATTTATCTTATAAATAAACTCTATTTCTAAACAAGTTTTGCACTGCTTAGAGTATAAATTTTTTATAGAAATAGATTGAGCTTTGAGTTTAGACTGACTACTAATACACATGACTCCCTGTAATTGGTAGTCAAGCTCTAAACTCAGCATGACCCCCTGTAATTGGTAGTGAGACTCCAAACTCAGAGCCCGATCTATTTCTATAACCGGACTGGCTTAAAAGCAAGATTAATGTATGAAAAAAGTCAAAGAGACAAATTAGAGGGAAGAATTCTATTTTCAAATAATGTGTAGGAGAGAAAACTAGGACATAGACAATGAGGGAGAAAAAGCTCCTCATTTAGCTTCCCCCCACCCCAGAAATAGAAATTTACACATTTACATTATTTACACCTTGACATTAACTTTAGCTTTTTCCTCATATTAATTATACTCTTACAAAGTATTTGGCTAAACTATTAAATTATAATATATCACACGGTATTATTTCATTAGTTTCACTTTTTTCAAAAAGTAAAAAACCGCAGTTGTTTATTTTTTATGAAAAAACAACTAATAAAATAATGCGACGTAGCAGATTATAATCCAACTAAATAATCTAATAGTTGTCTAACTTAGTGTTTTTTTTATTCTCTTTATCTTTTCTAATTATAATTTCACCTATCACTATCACCACACAGTTTTAAACTTCAGTTAAAATCTCCACTACTCATTTCTATTCATTGTAATTTTATTTTCTTACATCCCTTGAATTTACCTTTTCGCCCCTGAACCCCACGGTTTTTTTTTTTGCTCCGCGCGGGGGCGGGGGGGGGGGGGGTGTTGACGAGATAAACCATCGTATGGAGGGGAGAGAACAAAAAG
>CAVNYN010237463.1:16907-61830 GCA_963692815.1 Nyctanthes arbor-tristis | reverse complement strand
GGAGGGTCAGTCTGTGAAGACGCAGGATGCCAAGGTTCTGATGTTTCTGATACTGGCAGCTCGGGTTGTGAGAAGTACGAGGACAAAGTTGGCAGCCTTGAAACTGTCGAAGAGTACCAGTTTGGAGTTGATAATATACATCCACTCAATGAGGAGGCGTTGGATGGAGTTGGTTTTCCTGTTTGTGAAGATTCAGGAACAGATCAATACTATGGTATTCCGACAGAACTTCCTACCACTGAAAATGGCATTGAAGTAGATATTGAAGACCGTTCTGATGCTGCAAACTCAACCGGGACAAAAGCAACTGATGAGGAATCTCAGAGCATGGACAATGAAGACCAGGCCCACTTGATGAATCATTCTGATGAGGCTGAGAATTTCGGAAATTTGTTACCTGTGGATCCTGAGGCTGAAAATGGAGATCAAATGGTTCACAAAGAGGCAAATAATGCAAACATGGCGGAAACAAAAGACAACTGCTTGACAGCTAAATTAAGGGAATCAGATACATCTGATACAAGCATAAACCTAAAAGCAACAGCAAGATGCAAGAAATCCATTGGCACATGTGATGATGAATCAAGAGAATTCAATCCACGAGCACCAAACTTTCTTCCTTCGGAGCCTGATCCAGAGGCTGAAAAGGTCGATCTCAAGCATCAGATGATGGACGAAAGGAAAAATGCTGAAGAATGGATGATTGATTATGCTCTCAGACAAGTAGTCACGAAACTGGCTCCAGCTCGCAAGAGAAAAGTTGCATTGCTGGTTGAAGCATTCGAAAAAGTCTCGCCATCTGAACCTCACCTCACAGATAATTCAGCAACATTCGGCCATGCAAGACCAATTCAAGCATGCAGATGATCCCAATTACAGGTGAAACTAAACTCTCATTTCAAATCCATAAAATATAAAAATTGTAATAATAGTTGTTACTCGAAATAGATATCAGACTTCATATTCTTTAATCATTTTTGCAGTGAAGATGATAATGACATGAAGCAGCGGCAGCAGCTCAGTTGGAAACAAATGACTGCGGGCTAGAAGTATTCGCCGGACACAGTTGAGTTCATCTTCCAAGAGAGGCCAAAATCTATAAATTTGTTTATTCTGCAAGTTCAATGACAATAGTGTGTGGGGTATTTCATATTTCTTGAATTTTAATACATTATGATATGTGCTTTGCTGTAACAGAGTGTTTCATCTGTACTTAATGTTTGCTTGAAACCAGTTAACAATATGTTTTTATCTACAAATATTCATAAATTTATTTGTATTAATTAACTATAGTGATCAATCACATGAGTTGCATGTTCTTATTAAAAACGATACGGAATGATCAAAAGAGCCAACCATAGTTTAAGAGCAAGAAGAAACAGATTGTGTTTCTGAGAAAATGGGGAATTATTGAACAGTCTCATGTGTGGGCATGCCTGAGCCCAGTTTAAAGATAGTACACAATCACAAAGGTGTATTTCTTTCTGATTTTCGAACCCAAGCAATTTCGAAAAGTTATGAAGGCCCATTCAGTTTTTCACATGCCTACCAGAAACGACCATTATGACCGTCTTGAAGCCAACTGATGGGGACATCCATAAAGAAAAAGAAAGGCACATACTATCTCACATGATGTGCTCGCCCAATGAGGTGCGTTCACTTCATCAGGCACATATTATCGCACATATTGTCCATTGGTGCTTTCGATTTAGCATATACCAGTGTACATCTTAATGATGTGAGCAGGAGAGCTCAAATGTATTGTTTCTCTTTTTACCAACTTTATTTCCACCATCTCGAGTTTCCTCCACTATAGAAAACAAAAGCAGAAAAGCAATAATTCCTTTTCAGAAAGCAAAAGGCAATAAGTATTCAAGCTCAAGAGGTCTATTAATACCTTAAACTCTCCACGCCCAACAACAAAGCTAGCAAACATGGCCTCCGTAATCAATTCCGCTCTTCTCTTCACCATGTTTATCTTTCTTCTTTTGACATTTCTTGCCATTACTGATGGAAAATTTTCGGAACAATACACTGAGATAAAGACTAGTAAACACGTCGATAAGATGGGCCATCTTCATTTCTACTTCCATGATATTGTGAGTGGGAAGATGCCAACAGCCATACTAGTTGCTGGTCGAAAAAATTATTTTGGCAGCACCGCGATGATAGACGACCCTCTGACGGAAGGGCCTGACCCTGGCTCTAAACTTGTTGGGATCTCTCAGGGGATGTATGCTATGACTTCTCAAAATGATGGGAGTCTACTTATGGTTGTGAATTTTGTATTCAACGAGGGAAATTTTAATGGAAGCTCGATTAGCATTGTTGGAAGAAACCCAGTGCTTGATGCTGTGAGGGAAATGCCGATAGTGGGAGGCAGTGGGATCTTCCGATTTGCTCGTGGCTATACACTAGCAAAGACATACTGGTATAACATTACATCAGGGGATGCTGTGGTTGAGTACAATGTGTTTGTAATGCATTACTGAAAATGCATCATCTTATGAAACTGTTCTACAACATTTTTCCATTTTCCAGTCAAGTTTTATGCTTAAACACAGACCCAAAGAATTCCAGATACTAGCTTAAATGGAACTATGTGAACTTGGACAGAGGAAGCAAGAATTAATTAAACATATATGGAACAATTCTACAAGTTCTCTCTTCATCCTTTCTTCAAATCATTATCCATTTGCAAAGTTAAAATACAAGATAAAATCCTTTATACAAAAAAGAGCACTTAGAATAAGAAGAAAGAAAAGGAAAGAAAGAAGCAAGGCTATATGCCGTTTAGAGTAGCACTTATCAATTGTACCTTCTAAACCTCCATGCTGAAGCTGAGAAAAGTGATTGATCCTGCCAGCAGATTTTAAAGCAGCCATTTTCCTCTTTGATTTTGTATCCATCATAATTATAACTCTGCAACAATCTCCTTGCCTGCAACATGACATGATAGCTCAAGGGGACCTTTTCAAAACCAGCCAACTCAAACCGATGAATCCATTTTTCAAGCTTCTCGTGCCTCTTCTTTCTTTCAACACCCTCACACGATATAATGTTCTTAATTTCCTCGCCAAACAGCATCTTCTCAATCTTTTGACGCTCTATGGATGCCCTTGGTGCCTTAGACTCCAAGCCATCAAAAATTGCTGCATAAAAGTTTAATGCTTCCATGATTCTCTCCATTAAACTAAATCCGTTGTGGTTTGATTCTTGCTCAGTCACAACCATTAACTTTGGGGAAAGACCTGAAACTGCATTTAGAAAACTGCCATCTTCGGTGGAATGGGCAAAGATGGTGGTGAAGATGATTCAGAATCTGGACTGGAGCCATATGGATTAGTCACATCCTTATCAAGAAAGTCACCCAGAGTGCACTGATTCACTTGGAAGGCTCTTTGCACGATGGCAGTAGGACTCTTATTCAACAAGGGGGAATTTCTCCTTAGCATCTCATCATCGACTGCCAAGAGAGGATGTAACTGAAGTGCAGAACTTATAGCAACAGCTTCTCCCGACTTGACACGTAGAGTTTCAACGTCAAGATCCTCTAATCTGCTAACTATAGGATGAAACTGAAAAGGGATGTCTAATTTCTCTGCTTCCTGGTTCAAACGATGGGCCATTTGCTCCAACACCCCTTTCTGTTCATGAATCCCTGTAATTCTTAAATGCGGAGGGCCTTCAGGGCGCTCACTTAATGCCTGCAGAAGACTAATCCACTGTACAGGCTCAAAAGAATAGAGATCAATAATGTGAACCACCTTCTCCCCTTCCATAGCTTCAAGAATGGCCTGATTTGTGATCACATAGGCAAGTTTTAGGAAGGGACAGAACTCGAAAAACAACTTCTTAACATAGATATCTTCAGTCACTGATGTCATTTTGGTGGAATTCAAAGCCTTGTGCAATCCAGGCCAACCCTTAAGCATTCGATCAGCAAGCGCTTCCGTGAAATACGCTGTGATTCTCTGCATGGTATCACCATCTGGCGATGCAAGATGTGCGATACATTCAAGGCCAATATTGGCATTCTCCATGTTACCAGCAGCAACATGATTAGCACAGGCAACTAGAAGATGGATCAGAAAAAGACCTCGATCCTCGGATCTCATTTCCCTGTGCCATGGATAGGGTGATCCTAAACCAGGAGAAAGAGACATCATGGAAAACAGGTGCAGAGGCGACGAACTTACAGATGATGATCCTTCCTCTTGAACCATCCCTTTTACAGTTTTAATACCCTTCTATCAACGGACTATTACTACAAGAACCTAAGACGTGCAAAGATCCCATATAAGACCATTTTCAGAGTCCATGAACTTTATGTACAGCAATAGAGGTTGAAGATAGATGAATTACAATAGAATATCCAATTAAATAATGCATAACCTTGTACTCATAAAAATCATCAATTATCAACATAAAACCACCAAGAGTCTAATTCAACAGTTTTCATTAATCGGGCTTCAGTTTATCAGAATTAGTTTTTATAATTATTAGAACATATAAGTGACATATGTTGGATTAATCAAAGTTCAGGATAAGATTTAAGTTTCGCATAGTTCTTCCCTTCCACCAAAATTTCAAACTTTCAGAGATTTAACAAATGAAAACAGAAGCCTTGGGGGGTAACAACTACACCAAAATCTCATAATGCACATGCAAATTCAAATAAGATATCACCACCTTGAAGAAACAGTACAAAACAGATTGGGCAACTCAAGAAACTCAACCAGCAGCAGCAGTACTAGAGGACTAACTTGTTCAAGAAGAAGGAAACTTGAATCCCCAAATGGGTTTTCCAATTTCTGAAAAACCCAGAAAAGGAAATCCCAAGATTGCTCTTTTAGTACTACTCCAAATTGAATTTCACAAATCTCAAGTCTTTGTTGGTGTAGTTTTGAAGTCTATCAAATGGGATTAAAGCATTTCTTGTCTTGAAGGACTTTTCCATGGCTGCTTGCTGACAGATCAAAGAGGTAGCTTTTGTCTTTTACTGGTTCTTTGTCCCTTGGGGGCTTCAGAGGAATATGGAATTCACAAAATCCAGAGTTTCCCTCATAATTTATATTTCTCCATTAAAACCTTTCTTGTCACTATGCATAATGGATGGGAATATGAGCTGGCCAAAATTTGGTTTTATTCTCTAATACAACACAAATCCAAGAAAGTAACGTACGACTAAAACAAAACAAAATACCTTGGATTGTTTCTTAGTGGGTGATATGGGGGAGATTGCGAGGACAGCCCCCCACTATCCACTCACCCCCCCCCCAACAAAAAAAAGCATCCAAAACCACTAATTTGTTTGAATCCGCGAAGGCAAAGACCATCCACTTGTTATTATCTTCTTGAATTAAAGACAAATGGACAAGGAAGTTGGGGAAGAGGACGGAAGTAGATAGAGGAGCATTTAAACTTTCGCTTGGAAGCTTGGACGGGCATCCTTGGATTATCATGCTATCTTTCCTACCTTTGTCATTAAGATTACAATTTCATGTTTTTTCTTTAATCTCGTTGTGCCATGTATGTCATACCATCTATCTAGTATCATAACAGTACCAAACATCTAGTATTTGACCAAAGTTAATATTGTAGTAGTGTGCACGCATCAAAGTTATTGTATACTATTTGTCTGGCGTAATAACGGTACCAGACATTTGATACTTAATCAAAGTTAATAATGTATGTGATGTATTAGCAAGAATGATATTAATAACTTTGTACTTTTTAATTTTTTGAGTTATGGTGTATTTTTATTATAAGCTCTCATTAGTATTTACTTTTTTTTTTTTTCAAATAATAGAGAAAATTAGTGCACTTAAATGGTGAAAATTTGTGTTATACGCACAAGTTCCATGAGGCGTGGATGTGATATATTTTAAACAACAGGACTTTGAGGCAGAAAATTTTCATTGTTTTAAATGCTAAAAGGGGCTAAATATGATCTTAACTAGAACATTGCTTTCGGGGAGAAAATTGATTGTAAGATTCGAAGGAAAATATAATGATGAGAAAAGATTATGCAAACTAATAGAAAATAAAATTACCAGTAGTAACGATTACCAGTCCATATGGTAGTGTATTGCCAATAAAATGATGAGTCCAATTAAATATATGAATTTAATTCATTTAAGTAGATTAATCATTTAATGCCAACTAAATATGGTGATGATCACCAGTGGTGATAAATACTATTACTCCAACAATAAAATATAGTTATTTTTATGTATGGAAAAAAACCATTTATAGTTGATAATTAGGCTAGCATATCAATGTTAAAGATTTTTAATAATATATTTTGTAGGCTTGAGGAATTGGAACATTTCATTGCAAAATTGACTATATTTGTTTTCTTTTTGATCTATTTCAATCAATGATCTCTTAACAATGTTATAAAATCTAAAAAATATACAAACGGTGAGTGACAAAAATTTTAATGAGCATTTTCTAGTGATCGCCTAATCGGTTTATCTAATCTTTCAAAAAATAAATATGTATCCTGATATGTTAAGCCAAACTATAAAATGGATTGTCTAAGAGCTTGAATATATAACTGAAGTCAAGCCAAGCCAACAAGTTCATATGCATGGGGAAAAAGTAATAGTTCATAAAAAAATGAAGGAAAAAGCAAAAAAAAAACAAAATAGTTATTCACGAACAAATTTTAAAATGTGCAATTTACTTACTTTTTCATCAGGCAAGTCTAATCTAACCTCGAATACACAATTTCTATTTAAAAACTATTACTAAAATTCTCTATTTTTGTCTCAACAGATTAAAAGCAGTTAAGTTGATGAAAAATTTTGGTCTACTTTTACTACTCTATCTCTTCATAAAACTAATATACGTACCTAGATGTTGTATAGTCCCCAAAAGAAAAAAAAAATTCTTGTTATAATTCATCAAATTTACCTAAAAATTAGGTAATATAACATGGAATTATTTTCTTGCTTAGGAGATGTCAAGAGATTTTATGAGAAAGACAATGGTATTTGGCGCATTGCAATGAAAGATAACTCGTTGGCTTAAAACGGTTGGTATCGATTCAAACAATGTGCTTAAAATTAAAATGCTTGATGGGGTCCCCTCAAATAGTGATGTTTTGTAATTTTGTTCCCATTTTCTACCTTGCTTGAAATTTAATGGCGACATTTCGAAGTTGGCATATACTCAATATGCACTATCATTATTTTCAAGAATAATAATAACAATGTACTATTCCAATTGCATTACATATTGCCTCCAAAATTTATTTCAGGAAAATTCATCAAAGAGTTAAGAGTATATTGATTTTTTTTTTTTGAAATGATGATATAGGTCAAACTGTATCGACCAAAATTATTTTCTCGTAAAAAAGGGGTGGACATCGAGGTGTGTGTCTGTATTAATAAAGAGGTGGACATCGAGGTGGGCACACTCTATGGTGTCCTTTGGACACTATGTTATGGTGTCTAAAGGATAGTGTGGCAACACACCATTGCGTGTGTTGGGTGATGGGCCCCCGAACACACCCAATGGTGTGTTACTATACTGTCCTATAGACACTATAAATGATGTCCAAAGGACCGCATCGAGGTGTACTTAAAACCTAATTAATACTAATTTGTTTATAGAATTTTTTTCTTCAAATATTTATTTATATGGTAAAAAGGGAGTTGGACCAGAATGAAGGGAGCCCGAATACTTCCATCTGGATTTTTAACCATTAGGCCAGCTATTTGATCCCATATATAACACTTATTTGGGTTAATTTCACAAATCGCTCCAATCTTTTTTTTCGACCTCTTGCGTCTTCAACCTTTCATAAATTCACACAATACGTTCTTTTTGAACGATTCTGTCAATAATGTCGTTCATTTTTCAATAAAATTACCGTTATACCCCTTAACTTTTTAATTTTAAAAACAAAAAATTTAAAAATATTAAAAATAATAAAAATTAAAAAAAACCTACCCCACACCTCCCCCTCCCCTCCCCTCCCCTCCCCAAGAATAGCGGCCGGAATGCTGTCATTTTCGGCGGCCAAAAAAGGTGGGTGAATCCATCATTGACAACTTTTTTGAAAAGTTTAATGATTTTGAAGTATATTTGAAAGTCTAATGGGATTTCAAATAATTGATTAACTTATACGAGGCTATCCAACTACACACTTTTGGGCCCTCTTTAATAACTAGTCGTTCAAGCACAGATTGCATGTTATTTCTAATTTTTATTAAAAATATTATTAGACATGTATTTCTCTATATACAACAATTTTTGTCGACATTATATCTCTTTATCTTTTGTCTTGTGATCATAGTAACTAAATCCCACCACCGACAGTCGTACGCCCTATAACAAAACCACATGGTAACAATGACAACCGGCCATCACCACTTAGTAATCAACAAATAATCTCATCCTCTTTTCCCCTCCATCGATCTAAAGCCCTCATGATACCTCTATTCTGTTTCTTCGTTATCACCACTAAAACCATTCCACCGGAAAGAGCCGCCGTCCAGTGTCAGCCACCAGTTATCTCTTCGGGAAAATCAATATATATGTGTGTATATTATTCCATGATTAAAATAAACCAGAACTTAATAGCATCATCATAAATTTATTATCTCCGTTCTCCATCATTGCCAACGTAAAAAAGAAATAATGGTAGAGTTAAAATTAGATTGAAGTTACCATGGCCTTTGACCATTAAATAAGGAATTCATTTTTGGTTGTTGCTTCAATGAAAATATTCTAGCACCATTGGCAGGTTATTTATGGTGTCAAATAAGGGCTCGTATGAAAAACAACCAATAAAAAACAAAGTAACTGTTTTCTATTTGTGGGATGGTCAGTTGTTAAGCCCGTAAGGCTTACATTCACGTTGTCTGCTAATGTCATAAAGAACTAACGGATAGTATTATCCTTTACTTACTTTTAGAGCATGTCTAGTGTGGAAAAAACTCATCAAGTTAGTTAGTATGAAGGGACAAAAACCTATTTTTTGATAGACTTAGTGTGGAAAATTCAAAGAATAAGTCAAATTTAACCCTTTCTCACGTCTGTACGTTAGAAAAATGCTCTTAAGCTCAACAAACGCACTCTACGTGCCTACCATAGACCATAGTCTATTTCTTTTCTCTTTTCTCAAAATAATAATAATAATAATAATAATAATAATAATAATAATAATAATAATAATAAGACGAATGACAGTAAAGTGTGCTGAAGTCAACAATTGAATTGGGCCTGATAATTTGACTATGGGCCGGTCCAAACTATCCTCTCCCTCAGGTTTGATGGTTAAACAGAAAAGAAGTTTAGTTAGTAATGACGGGTTTTTTTTTTCCATTTATGGCGACTTATTAAATTTTTAAATTTTATTTAAGTTGTATAGGAATATCTTAAAAACAATGTGCTCAATTTTTATAATAACTAGATTCTCACTCGTGCGTTGCACATGAAGTTCACAATTCAGACCATAAAAGTCCAAAATATAATAACCAGTTAAGATATTAACAGTAATATATAATACATAAGTAGTTTCCTTATAAATTAATTTCTTATTTTTCAGTATTAATTTGGCTATTATATAATAGTTGAACTAATTTTTTTTCAATCCTTCAATTGTAGAAACATTTTTTGTTCTTATCAAATCAGCAGTAGCTATTATTATAATATATAGTACATTAATCACCTTTGCATGGAATTGAGTCGAATGTTAAACAAATAAGATGTCAAGAAAAATGAAATTTTGTAATAATTATGATTATTATATAGATAAAAATAATTTTTAGAACAATACACAACACAACAGAATATACTAATTCAAACTGTGAAATCGTGTAAGGTGGGATAGAAATCAGATAATAATAATATGATAATATTAAGAATTTTTAAGGGGGAAGTAGATTGGATTAGGATTCTTTACTGATAAAAACTGAGCCTTTGATGAGAGAGGAGGAGACTGCGTAATAATCCATAGGAACCAATAGGATCCGATTCGAACAAAAGCCAAAATCAACGAAAAAGAATAAAAATCAGACATTACTACATAGTTCACAACCGAAATAATAAAAAATGACCGAAATATCCTAAGTACAAAAAAAGACGGGAAAATTGTGGTCAAATTTTACCACAGCACCTTTCATTTAATATATATATATATATATGATAAATCGTTTCTCCAAAAAAAAAAAAAAATAAATAATTCCAGAGCTAACCACAGGTCTTCCCTTTTATGTGAAAAAAGAAGAATAAATGAATGAATAAAACCTCGTTCCTCCTATTTGTGCAAATTAGTAGCCAAGCTTGTGTATTACGGCTTTTTTGCTTCAAATTGGAAATAGAGCTAATAGGAGTCTTGAGTCCCGATATTTGTAGGTAGTCATTTAAGCAATCTGTTACAAAATATAGTAAATTCACTAATTTATCTTTAAATTATTTTTCTCTTATCATACAATACAGGGGGTAAATTTGTGAATTTATCCCCTAATTTTGTAAAAGATTACCTAAATAATTACGATGTATATATAACAAAAAACTACCTCTAAATTCATTTAGACCCAATCGTTAGTACTTTCTTCTCCAATGATTCTATTCTAGGATTCCAAGCCGAATTTGATGAATAGGAATAATCCTTGATCAAGAAGTTATGGAAGAGATGTGAAGTCACTTAACTCACTGCATACGTCACTAAAACTGTATAACTCTTTAGCCGTTTCTTTCTACATCATAAATGACATATGCACTCATATATACATGCATGATTGCTTCTTCTCTTTGATTACAACATTTGTGTTCATTTGCTAGGTAAACTAGATCCATAGATACCAAATGTGAAAGAAACCACTTCCCTTGATACGAGTATTTGGTGCTAAATGTTTAGCGCTAAAGTAAAACATTACTAAGCCTCCTGCTTTCCTTCTATCTTTCTCTTTGTCGCATTTACACACATCCAGTATATTTGGACGCTTTTTGGTCCGTAAAGCTTTTGTAATTAACTCCTATGTTGAAAAGAGTAGAGCACTTGCAATATTTATGTTTAAAAAGAGAGAAGGGGAAAAGTTGAAAAGAGGGTTCTTGCGATGTTTAAAAATAAAATGAAAGTGTGAAACTAAGAATTAAAAATTGACTTCATGCTCCACTTATTTTCAATTTTCAGGTCTCCATTTATTTGGGGTTGACATGAAATTTGGCACCTCCCCACCTTGCAGAGATCAAGTGGAAGTGGAACTTGGTATTTTCGGAATAATTATAAATAAATTATAGAAGCTCATGTTCTATTAATTAATTACATTACACCTCTTTTTTTTTTATGACTGGTTTTATCTAGCAACTTTAAATAAAATACGCGCTAATGGGGTTAACTAACTAATATAAAAGATAAACATGTAGTTATCCATGTTGCCGTTTATTTTATTTATTTATTTTGCTTTATATATATATATATATATATATATATAGTAGGCACCCTTTTGAAAGAATCTTCAAATGGAGGATCATCATACAAGATGAGCTAAGATGATTGAAAATAACAACGAGAATTGAGATGATCAGTAGAAGTTGAGGACATTGAATGAAAATAAAATATGTTGTAATAAAATTTACATAAGAGTCAATATGCCACGACCACCTACAATCCCACTATACAGTTAACTGTTGACACATTTATATTGTGTTCAACGGCGGATTTACAGGTCAACTACTATAATTAAATACACTAGGTAGGGGGGGACGGGGGAGTTACAATTCTTTTTGAATTTACTGAACAGGCCATCTAAGAATTGGGGTTACAGTTGACTCTCGATGTTTTTTCATGACGCTAAATAAATCTCCTCTATTTATTTTCTTTTACAAACATGGTTGTTATTCACATGGACCATATTGGAACAAACCCATCCATACATACTAACATTGATGATCAAATATATTAGGCATAGAGTGGAAGAGAATATATTTTCATTTCGTAGTAATGTGTATTTTTATTTTTACATGTACTTTTTATTGATGACAAATTATACTACTTGACGTGAGAAAACAATATTCAAGAAATTGAGAATTTGAACGGACAATCGAGTAATTCAACGAATGATAAGATGATCAAATGATACATCACATTCGGAAAAGTTCGTACGTCGATCACTCTCGCACCAATTGTCTCATTATGAACTTCTATTTATTATTATATTCAATTAATGCGATTATGAGGGTGTAAATAACTTATAATGACATAATTAAATGCATGCTAATTGTTATAAGAATTTAATATGAAAATAAATAAGGACAAATGTGATAGATAATTACTATAGCCTATATATCGTATCAACATAGCCAACAAGAAACCTTAAAGAAACCTAACATTTCCCACATAATATTCCCCTAAAATACTATGCTTCTTATATCCTCAACTATATATATACGCATCCCATCCCACCCCTAAGAATATCCTCATAAAATCTTCCGATCTCAAAATTATTTTGCTTGTTCATACCCTTCAAACTCTCAAACCAATTACTTCTCAAACCATGAAATCTCGATCGAGTGATCAAGCGATCTAAGACCAATTTCTCTCATCGCTTTAATTAACCTCTTTCTTCAACCAATTCCTTCTCGAATCGTCATATCGATTGCATGAGACATTCTAGCTAGGACGACTACCAGATCTCGTCTCTTACCTTTTTTATTCGACATACACACAGTTTACATACATACAACATTCATCTACACAAATCACAAGTTTTCTTTCATCAAAACATGGAGATTTTCACTCCTAGTCTAAGGGTTTTCAAAATTTTCTTGATTTTCACCATATTTTTCTCTGTGGGTGATCCTTTTTTCTCTCTGTCATCATCTTTACCCGAGAAACTCGTGACCTCCGTAGCCGCCCACCAAAACCACACAGCCATATCAGACTTTCGACTACTGAACAGAAAACGGTTGGAGGATTGCTCCGACCTGAACCCGTATCTGAACATAACCACTAGCAGCTCAATTTCCAAGCTTTCTGATGAAGAATATGTAACAGTAAATCTTCCGATCTCTGGAGTTTTACTTCCTTCTGTAACTCATTGGGTGGCAATGATTTCACCTTCTCATTCCAGGTAATTATGACAATAATTTCACCTTTTCACATTTTAATGTATAATAAAAGGTGGAGTTTTAATTTGGGTTGAATTTTTGCAGTGTTGCAGCCTGTTTAGAGAATGGAATTATGTATGAACAGACAGGAGATTTTAAAAGTCTTCCACTTCTATGCCATTATCCTGTTAAGGTAAGAAATCTCAATTTATATATTATACATTTAATTTATATACATATATAGGTGTGTGTTGGGTTGTTCAAGTGATTTATTGGTCATGCTTGGTTGATAATTAATCATGAGAAATCTGTTTATTAACTAATTTGATGGACTTAATATATATATATATATATATATATTAATTGATGTAGTTTCTTGAAAGCATTGCTTCTTAATAGTACCATTTTCTTTTATTGTCAATAAAGTAAGGAAACAATCGCTTGGCAACGGCAAATAGATGTTGACGTAAAATTTTTCTGAGGAAACAACTTTGTTTCCTTTAAGGAACCAACTTCACTAAATAAACTTCGTTTCCTTTGAGGAACCAACTTTGCTAAAAACTGTGTTAATGTACGTACTTACTATTTACAAGCTTTACAATTAAATGATGAGCTAACATATATATAAAGGTAAATTTGAGATTATCAAAATTTTTTCACACGTGTTAATTAGGTGCATAAAAAGAGTTAAAAGACCTGTGTGGATAACCAACAAACTTAATCTTGATTGGTTACATCTATAGTTCTTGTTAGGCAACTATATGTCTTATATTTGATCGATAAATAGAAGATGGTTTCCACTAGTCTTTCTTGTCATTTTGTTCAGTGTATTAATGGAATTATTATCAATGGGATAACATGAAAATATCATACTTATACACGTATGGCTTGAGAAACGAGCACATTTTATTAGTGAAACAACAACGAATTCCAAATATTTATTCATTTTATTTTAAATGAATAAATTTGCAGGCTCAATACTTAAGCAACGATCCAGATTACTTGAGTTGCAAGAAGAAGGAATGCAAGAAAAAAGTGGGAAGAAAATGCGTGTTGACAACTTGTAGTGCGTCACTTTCGTTTCATGTCATTAATATTCGAACCGATGTCGAATTTGTGTTGTTTTCCGGTGGATTCGTTACTCCTTGCGTTTTGGCAAGGACGTCACGCCCCCTCTCTTTTCACAATCCAAACAAGCCTTTATATGGACACATTTCAAGTATCGATTCATCCGCTACTTCGGTACGTAATCTAATCATTTTATTTATAATTTTCTCATTATCATCATGCCGTGCTGTTTTGAGCAGTGCTATTTATCTAGACTGAAAGTAATCTTAAGTACATATATTTGACATTTTTATATCGGGAGATTTGTGGATAATTATAAATATATGGAAAGAACCACCTATTTAATATCCAATAAGAAAATAATAACTAGATTAAAGACGGGTCACATATTTAGAGAAATAACATTATTTGTTCTTAAAGATCTTTTGGTAAATTCTTTCAAAAGAGATGGATGGTTCAAACTTTACGAGATGAACTTCGGACCCCTTGATTTCTCCTAGGAAAATGGCATAGTTAAGGTTATGTAATCAAGAAAGCTAATTTTGATGATGGTGACGATGCCGACAACGATTATTATTATTATTATTATTAAAAGGAATGGCTAATATGTAAAAAAGAAAAAGAAGTAAATACCTTGCTGACTTGGGTGTCATATTGTCTGCCCCGTAAAGGTTTGGGATCGTTGACCGATAACAAATTAATTAATTAATTAAACAGCTCATGTGATGGGATGACAATAATATATAGTATATAATAATTTGGAGTAATGTTATATGCATAGAGGAGTGTATAAATAGATTTATAGATGGGGGGTAAAATTATGATTTTATTTATATATTTCTATTTAATTTCTTTTAGTGCACAATATGTGGGTGAAGTTATAATTTACCCCTCTTATGTAAATGCATCTATACATTTATCTGTACATGCAGATTGATCCAATAATTTATTATAAGTACTTGAAATTCTACCAACGTGTTCATTGAGAGTAATTACTTATTGATTATAAGTAACTTGTGGGATTATAAAAGTTTGATGAATATTTGGAAGTGGGGAAGAAGTGAGAAAATGAAAATTCTTGATGATGATGATGATGATAATAGTAGTTATATAAGGGCATATTTTATAAGTTACAACTTAAAGATCTTAAGTTATTTAGATAAATAGTCCTCACGTAGAAAAGATTAATATTGTTCTTTACCGTAAAATGATTTTCTCCGAACATCTTGATTAGTAAGGGAAGAATTGAGTTATTTAATTATTTTTTCCTCTCGGATAATTTTTTCGAATTGGAGCCTACGTATAACATTCAATGTCATCTACATTCTACAATGAATATATGTCCATAATGTAGATCCAATATTTATTGTATATATTTAATGGAGGAGAAAACATAAAGGGGATAGAGAAAGAGTCTGGAATAGATATATTAATTAGTTATGTGAGTTGCAGTAGAGATGACAAATACAAATAGAAGAGTGAAAGAAAGTATATCCGGTTGAAGAAGAACAATGGACAATTTGCAACTATTGAAAATCTTTAAAAACTTCTTGAAACTTTTGTAACAAAACCTCACAACTAATGTGGCCTACATTTAATACACACTATGTATATTTCAAATTCATCTGACATACATCTATACAGCCCACATAAGATGGAAGGTTATATAACAAAACGTCCTAAGAGATTTTTTAACACTTCTATTGCACGGACTAAGAAAAAATAAAGAGAGAAAAGATAAATAAAAAAAATAAATATTATGATACCTAGAACACATGTTCCGATCTAGTTCTAGTTAGTGGCTTGACGCCAACCGTTCATATGGATGTGTGTTCTAGGGCCAAACAACTAGCATCTATTGATAGGGATGACAATATTTATTATTATTAGTCTATTTTAAAAACAGAGCTTATAACTGGTGTTATAAAGTGTCAGCACGAGATCATTCTCATCTAGAATATTATTTGAGGGTATATATGGCATGCCACTTTTATATCTTGAAATGATTGGAATAATTATATTTCTAATACTAGTTTCATAGTGTACCACTTCCAATTGTGTTTGAATATGTTCTTTGAATATATGAATTAGGATTTCCAATATTTGTGACGTGATAATTGCAGATGAGAGTAACATGGGTGAGTGGAAGCCAACAGCCTCAACTTGTTCAATATGGAAGTGGAAAATCAGCTACCTCTCTTGTTTCTACCTTTACACAAAAGGATACGTGCAACAGTAAGTTTCTTCTATTTTCGTGTTTATTCAAGTTTAAAATGACTTAAAGCCGTGACTTTGAAGTCAAAGTAAATAAATTTTACGTAACTTTAAAGTACAACCAAATAAACTGACAAAATCTCATTCTATCTTAATTAGATTGTTCTAGTCAAGTTAGTTCGATATCCAGCACCGTTTCCTTGAGAAATTTCTAACTCTTAAAATTTTGAATGGAATTGGAAATTAAGCTATCTACTTGGAAAGTCCAGCCAAGGATTTTGGGTGGCATGACCCTGGATACATTCATTCAGCAGTAATGACTGGACTCAATCCTTCAACCAAGTACCCCTACAGATACGGAAGGTACAATTTCCATCCTTGCACAAAAACAAAGGCAAAACGGAAAACCGATATTATTGAACTTTGTTTTCTCGAGTTCAGTATCGAGCATAAACTCAACGACCCATAAAAACATACACCCAAAAATGAAAACTGGAGTGCGTGTCAAATGAGTATGCATTAATATAAAATTTATACTTGTATGTAGCACAGTGACAAAACTGGATGGAGTAATTGGACTATATTCAAAACCCCACCTGCTGCTGGTTCAGATGAACTTAGATTTCTTGCATTTGGAGACATGGGCAAGACTCCTCTTGATGCTTCTACTGAACACTATATCCAGGTAAATTATTATGTCCATATAGTATGAACTAAAATGACTGAGAATTACTCAAGTTTTGAATGGGAAAAACCAGCCGGGAGCATTATCAGTTATCACCGCGATGGCCAACCAAGTGTCCTCCGGCAGTGTCGACTCAGTTTTTCACATTGGAGACATAAGCTATGCCACAGGTTTTCTAGTGGAATGGGACTTTTTCCTTCACCAAATCAGCCCAGTGGCTTCTAAAGTCTCTTACATGACGGCTATTGGGAACCACGAGAGGTGTTTCTAATTGTTCTGTTGAAAATTGTGCACCTTTAGCGATACAATATATTTCATACAGTTCAAACTTAGGAGGCGTTTCTTAAATGATTAAAGCAAAAAATTTACAGGGATTATGGAGAGTCGGGCTCGGTTTATGGTCTTCCTGACTCGGGCGGGGAGTGTGGGATACCTTATGAAACATACTTTCCAATGCCAGCCGCTGGAAAGGATAAACCATGGTATTCCATTGAACAAGGGAGTGTTCACATCACAGTAATTTCGACCGAGCACAATTGGTCTGTAAACTCTGAACAGGTATCGTCCAACCACTGTACTAGACAATTTTAAACAAGAAAAATGCAAATTCATTCGTGTTAAAATGCTAGTACTAAATGTACTGGCTCTCTTCATTACACAGTATGAATGGATGATGAAGGACATGGCTGTGGTCGATCGATCAAGAACTCCATGGTTAATATTCGCAGGGTAAGTTCAAATTTTCACAGCAACAGCCAATAAATTTAGAATGGATTTTCTTTTACAACATAACATATTTACCATATTAATATGTTCCTGACATTGATCAAAGAAATGAATGTCATGTGGGTTTATTACACAGGCACAGGCCGATGTATTCCTCTTATGGGGGACTAATACCAAGTGTAGACAACGACTTTGTGAAAGCAGTGGAGCCAATGCTACTAGCCAACAAGGTAATTAATGTTGCCAACACAAGTTTCATCAAGCAATTAACTTGACAACGACAAATAATGGGAACCACATATGGAACTCCGCAGGTCGACCTGGTTCTGTTTGGACATGTTCACAACTATGAGAGAACCTGTGCTGTTTATAAGCAACAGTGCAAGGCAATGCCTGAGAAAGATAGGAATGGCACTGATACATATGACAACACAAAATACAGTGCACCAATTCAAGCAGTTATTGGAATGGCTGGCTTTACATTGGATGATTTTTCCACTAACGTAAGTAATTAAAAGTTACAACAGCATATAACTTTTCTCTCACCATCATTTCTGGTATCAAGCTCAAGACCAACGCTATTTATCACCACTAGCTATAAGCTTTTTCTTGACATTTGGGTTTCAAAATGTCAAGAAATATTGACTCGTTATTTTATGTATTCTCGTTTGAGTCTACAACGAGAAATGCTGTGAGCTTCTTTCACAAGTACTGAAACATTAAAATCATGGACAGGGGAATCCATGGAGTTTGGTTAGGATTTCAGAGTATGGATACGCAAGGGTGCATGCAACAAAGAAAGAATTAAAATTTGAGGTCAGTACATACAGCAGATTCCATTCTACACTGCATCACTTCCTTCTGAAAAACAGAGGCTTCTAAAATGATATATATGATGAAAACTAAAAAACAATAGAAATTTCTCCCTTATATGATATTTGATGGGAGTTTCTTCAAGAAAATTGAATACATGTCTTAACTTGTTTATTCTACTTTGCAGTATGTAAATGCAAACTCAAGAAAGGTTGAAGACAGCTTCCGGATCATCAAAAGTTGAAAATGGAAAAGAAAAAGACACTACTGCATACATGTTCTGTAACAAAATTACATTGAAAAATGTCGATACGCCTTGTATTTTCTCAACAGCTTATCTATTGTTATTTGAATCTAAACTGTGGTTATTACCTAACAAAGAATTCATATTTTTTGAATGGTTTTAGACTATAACTTGACTAGTTCCCAGCGTAATTCTAGTTTTCCAACTGGCCAGACCAAGCCAGTTGAAACATATAAAATTTATGATAAATAAGACTTAAGGCCAACAGTGTCCTTTGTGCTCTTTTCAATCTAGAGAAATGGCAATAGAAAGAGGGGAATCAGCCCAATCACATGGTGAGAACCACAATATGGAAAGAATCTCGAAAGCGAGACAGCCTAAGTATGTGGTTGGTACTTGGTAAGTCCTTAAGGTCAGTTATCTACTAATTACACGACAATGCATAATTAACTGTTACTCCAACGTACCACACGTCATCAAAAAATTTACACTAAAAGAAGTGTTGAATCAGGTTGCATAGAAAGGACAAAATAGTCACACAAATTTTACTCTAGCAAACATGAAAATGCTGGCTCTTACTGGCAATCAAAACATTGAATGCAGTCCTGAGGTTTTAAACAAATACAAGGCAGCATTCCATTTTCCAAACCTTAGTTGGCACCTGCATTAAATTTATGTATATGTTGAATTGAAAGGAGATACACATCTGCATACCTCTTCTTTTGCTTTACATCAATGTTGAGAATAAAAATCTCTGATTCTCCTCCAAAAGACAGAAGCTACCACGTCAAATGCCACATACTAGCTTGAAAATATTTCGGCTAGCAGGTCCACTGATCAAGTTGTTGCTCTGCCTCTTCAACATTTCTTCTTGAGCATGAAGATCACCATCCTGTTTATAGTAAAATAACAGATTTTTTTAATCAACAAAGCCCTTCACATACTATTAAGCAAACAGTAAAAGAATTGAGTTCGAAAAATTTTGTATGAGCAAATTTAATTTGATTAAGAAACTAAGGGTACGTTTGATTACAGGCATGGAATTTACTTGGAAAGAAAATATTTTCTTGTCAATTGAGTTACCAGTAATTGAATTCCACATAAAATAAGTTGCAAAACATTTGATTGAAAGTGAAATTCCCGAAAAAAGTGTGAATTACCTAGGGAAAATATTTTCCTTGCTTTCAAGGAAAATGTGGTCACTTGACCAAAAGGTGGAAAAAGTTTTCTCTGGAAAAAAATGTCAAACAAACACCACAAAAGTAGGAATTTAGGTGAAAAAACTCATTTTCCATGGAAAATCTTTGGTAATAAAACACACTCTAAATTCTCAGAGGTAATACAACAAAATATTTGATCTACTACTAACTTTAGGCATGAATACAAAAGAATATAACAGCAAATACAAATATTGATCATAGTGCATACGAGTATAATTAATAAACAAATGGTATGCTAGTTGAGGAATGAACATACATCATTTATGTGTCCGATACTAGCTACTATAAAGTATGTGAGTCATGTAATGTAAAAATTGATCTTTTAACCTTTAGCAGTCTACTGGAAAAAAAATTTCTTTAGTTCTATGCATTATATCATCTTCAAGAGCTCCTTCTGAAGAAAGGTTCTTTATAGTGAATTTAGTCACCATACTGCCCGCCTATCCCTATTATCGCAAAGCTATAATGCAGATTTGCTGACAATAGGTTGAGGACCAATATTGCAATGTTTTCTCAATAACCTTAACCAAGGAATCATGAGACCACGAGCCAGTTTTATAAACACAGAAGCCACCAAATACAAGCTAATACATCAAAACAAAATATACAAGGAATCGCTGTTTGATTAGTTTGGTATCGCCAACTATCATTGGCCAATAATGATGGGCAATCCGAAATTGGGAATGAGACAGTTATATGGTGAGGATTATAAAAAAACTAAAATTACATAAAAAATACATAAGCATTTCATCATCTTTACGAACTAAGAGATGGGACGTTGAAAGTAAGAAATGAGAGAACTCACAAGAAGAGAGTATGCGTGAGCAAGAGATATCAATGTTGGATACATATCCAACACAGCAAGAGCTATGGCCTCAGTTACATGAGGAACCTGTGTACATAAGATATTCATGCATGATGGTTAGTTGGTACAACCAATGACCAAGTATGAAGAAAATGGCACCATGATGAAAACTTAGCAGCCATCCATTCTCACCAAGTTTTCAAATGTATCATGTCCAAAATATCCAATCAGAACAGAAATAGATGATAGCACTCTCTGAAAGAGTCAAAACTAATGGTGGATTACCTTAGCAGCGATAAAATTTTCTCACAGCCGGAAGTATAAGATAACTCCCTAACAACCCCCTCCTCCAAACTCAAAGGAAAGATAAAGAAAAATCACAAAAAGGATAGACGAGATCGGCAACAGAGTAGAATCACATTCTATCAAACAGTTACCGCTACAACATGCATGATTATATGGCCAAGTTGTTTCAAGTGTGAATTATACCTGCATAAGTTGGACTGCAAATAGATCACTAGTTGTCATCTTTTCAGAGTCTTCGCACCTCTTGATAAATACATCAAAAGTTGGGCAGAGCACAGGGCTTTTCATCTCAGCATCCATAGAACAATAGTATTGATTTATGGATTGAGTAAGATAGCCATACTTCCTCAAGGTATCTGCCAAGCCGTTAGTTCTTTGCACATCAAATCCCTCCAAAATCTCAGTTGTAAAGCAACTGCCATAAGCACATTAAATTAAAGCAGGACTCAACAAAGATTATAACTAAAAGATGAAAAATTCCATATTTTAAGATGCCAAAAAATTCTAGAGACAGTCCGCCCATGCGTAACCCAAAAGAGTGTAACTGAGAGTACCATCCCCTATCGACCATATAATAGGACATCTCATAGCCAGGTATCATAATCCACCCTCAATAAGTTAAGCCATCTAAACAAAAATGGAATTTTTGAAATATCACATAAATGGATCTTTCAAGTGTCTGGGACTACATACGCAGTTTTGATGCTTTCAGCGGCCTCTGAGGAGTTGGGATCACCTTCCACCAGATATATCATCTTTTTCAGTCCACATCTCTTACAAAGATCAATCAATTAGAAAATGAAAAAAGAAAAAGATATAAATTAATAAGCATACAAGATTCATGAATAGACACTGTTATTACTCTAATCTGTACTTATACATTTGGTGTTTTCAATGTGACGACTGATAACTAAAATGATTATATATCATGTTATCTTTCCAAAATTGCAGTATGTTGCATCCTTTTCTTCCCCCATTTCTTAATATCAACGACCCCATTGCATAATTCATTTTAACAAACATTAAAGAAGGGAAAATAAATTTGGATGAAGATGTTAAATAATGGACTCAATTATGATAAACTTTTCCAAAATAATCAACTTCTGCAAGTATGAAAGGATAGCCATACTAGACGCATCTAGATAACTAAAAAATCCAGACTGAATCCAATTTGTTAAAGTAACTTACTCAGCAGTATACAGCACTGTAACAGCACCCTTCTAACATCCATTTAAATGATGCTGTAAATACATGTATGAATTTACTACTCCTGTTCTGTTTCTTCCTCTACTGCTGTTGACCCTAAGTCACATTTAGCTGATTTTGCGGCAAGCATATGATTACAGAAAAGGAAATGCAAAATTCATGTTCTTAGTAAGGCAGGTTTTTGCAAAAGTAGCAAAGATTTCCATTTATGCTTGAAATATTTCACAAGGCGGATGCAACTCACATAGGGCATGTTAAAAAGAAGGAGAAAAGACCAAATTTACTTGAACTGATCTAGCCAATGGAAAAAAAAAAAAGGGCGAAGCACTGCTATAGCAACCTCAAATTTATCATGAAGACTTAATTCAATGTCTTTAAAGATATTTATTTAAAAATTTTTGGATGATTCATGGGATCGATTAATACAAAATTTAAACACCGAGACACCTCAACTGATACATCAAAAAGTCAAGAAAAAAATCAACTGTAAAAGTACGATATATGGGTTTAGATTCTCATAACGGAAATGCAGGTATGACTTTCCTTTCTTCCATGTGAGTTAAAACTTCAGAAAAAAATAGAAGCCTTGGCTCAAAACAAAGAATAACTAGAAAATGAAACCACTTTATGCCTTTACTCATGATTAGCTATTGTAGAGAATATATAGCAGACATTGAAAAACATGCATGCACTGTTAAAAATTAACCATCCCAAACCAGCAATAGAACCGTAACAGTAGGTAAAAAGTAAAATTATGAAACTATACCAAGAGCTTTAGTTTCTGTTCTCTATATCTACTGTCCCGGATAGAGGCGCGCAAATCATCAACCTTCTTCCTCTCAACAATGAAGTCGAGAACATATTCCCTGCCATTGGATTTATGACGAGCGATCCAGATGGAATCCCCAACAGGCAACCTTCTAACCTATGGAAGACCAGACATTAAGATAATCATAATCCTGTCTCTTGTGGTTTCTCTTTCTATCTATGGCTCTATACATTTATGTGCGTTCACCAGATGACCAATACTAATCACCTATACAGTATGCCATTCAGTCAAAATGGAAAACAACCCATTTGTTTTGTGTTGCTTTTGATTCAAACAATTTCCACGAACTAGAATAATATTATCATGGAATTATTATTAACAATTACTACTACTTATGCTACAGTTAATATATATATATATATATATATATAGAGAGAGAGAGAGAGAGCGGGGGGCAAATAAGATGCTTTTTCTAGGGGGCATTATGTAGAATAGAGTTTTTGGAAGTTGATTTATTTGGGAGAATGTGAAGTGGAGATGTAAAGAAAGATTATTGAAAATTGTGAAAACTCGTGTTTTATGAAGAATATGTGGTTGATATTAAAGTTTGACTTGTTGACCAACTTTTGATATTGGATACAAGCTCCCTAGAACAAGTTCATAATGTTATTGAGATCAACATAAAACTTGAGCTCACCTCTATCTGAATTTTAAATTGAGTACATACATTTTCAATAATTGTCCTCGAGCGTGACCTGAAAATACAAATAGATATATGTAGATCCCATAAACCATCAGAAAGAAGATAGGAACATATTTCAACATGGATAGCATGCCATATTAAAACCATAAAATAAATTAATTAATTAATTAACTAATAAATAAATAGTAAAGATAAATATTCAAATTGATATAACATTTAAGGAAAAGAATAAAGAATAAAATGAAATCACTGTAATTACTGAAATTACTTCTTAATAACTATGATAGAATGTTATTATGCGCCTGTGTTGGTGCAGATTTGAAAGGGGATAAAATCAATTTTTTGGGTGAAACATGGGTCCCACAGCATTTCGCATTCTGACAATTGCATTGTTTGCGATTACTCTCAATTTTAAGTTCCTTTCCAGTTACATTTTTATCCCTTGTGTTTGAACCAAATGTCATTGTTTGAGGAAGAATATGAGAAGCGTGTCTTCAGATTTGCAGCAAGGGTAAAATGAGGTTTCTTAGGGGTTCTCAGTAACTTCTTAGAAATCGGACCATTGGTTGCACTTATGTGGAATAGCTTATGGCCCATAAGTACATTCAGCTGGTTTAAAAAATCGATTCTCTCCTAATCTCCACCAAACAGGGTGCTAACCAAAGAAGATCAAGTCATCTGAAAATATTAAAGTCATCTACTCAAGGAACTAAGATTAAACAAAAAAAAAAAAGTTCCAGCATCATAGAGTTTCTTAATTATTTTCTGAAAAAGCAACTTACCATGTAGTCATAATTTGGCATGCTTGTACAACTTCTAAGAACTCTCACAGCATTATTAATGTGAGGCAAAAACTCCACCGACCTACTCTCAAGTAACGCACGCAGGGAAAACACGGGGAAAACCCTAGGTTGAATTCTCTAAATTAGGGGGCCACTAACCCCACCCCCAAAAAAAACCTCCCTTGTTTGGGGTGGGGTGTTGGGGGGGGTTGGTATTTGGGTTTTTCACCTTGCCATAGTAATGATATTATGTTGTTGTAGTAGTAGTTCAGTCCGGACTAATTAACAACATATGTGGTAGAGAATCTGTACTGACGATAAACTAATGAAATCATCTATAAGGGTCTGTCACCGGCATAAAACATCATGTAAAAATAAATAGCATCAGCGCACTCACCCTCGTGTAGCAAATTGCTCCCGGTTATCTAATATCAGAATTACTTCATAAACATCCCCAAATTTATCTCCAAATGTCAACGGTGGCATTGCTAAAACCTTTTGTTTGGTTTCTGATCCTTGAATGCCTTGCTTGTCCACAACATAATCCTAGCAAGCATCAAAAGGAAAAATAAATCAGAAACCAAACACATCTAACATGTCAGAAAGTCAAACCAAACTACAATATTCGATGAAATAGAGAATTTTAAAATTTAAATTCGAAAATGAGTTCCCTTGACACTAGTCACTAGTTTTGACCTTTCTTATCTCAATGTGAGTGTTAACACTTAAACAACATATAATGGCCTATAGTAGCTTCTCAATATGTAACAATGTAGCATTCCAAAAGTAATTACTTGATTAACTTACATAAGTGAGCCAAATTTATTAATAATGTTCACCCCACCATTGCTTAGGAATTTTAATATTAATTAAGGGTCCATTTGGCAATAAATTATAGAATACTAAAATATTTGTCTAAGGAAAAAGTGAAAGGTAGATAGATCACTTCCTACAGGAAGTGTATTGTTCTCTTCTGTACCTTCCATGATGAGAAATAAGAAAGCATTAGTCATGTTCTGATGCATTTATGTTCTTAGCCAAAGTATTCTAGATGTAGATGACTCAGGCTTTTTTGCACTTTGCGTCTTCCAAAAAAACATAGGTCAAGCATCTGAATCATTCTTCATCATCAACCAACTGCATGGAAACTGAAAACTTACATTGGATGAGCAAGCTCTCAAAGTACAGAAATCCTTCCCCGGATCTCGAACAACTGCCAGATTTTGACTATTCAATACAACACTTGGAGCTGTATTCATCAGTCTATTCTCGCTAGCACTAAGACCAACTTGACCTGGCATAAAGAGGTACCATTAGGTCGCAACAAGGACTACCAAATGGGATTCTATCTTTAACAATTATTCCGATCACCAGATAGCTACAGGCTTTGCCATCTGAATGGAAAGAATATAATAGAACATGTGTGTGTTACTGCAGACTCTACGTTTATGTGAAGCTTGTACATCAAAATGACCATCTTTTTGGCTGTTTTAAGACTATGAGTCAAACCATAAATTTCATCTTCTCGAAGACGACAAAGAACAGTTGGCCAGATTGCGGACATCTCCTTGTTCTGGAATGTTTCTGAAACCTCAGAAAATGCACGGACAATTTGTTGCTGAGAAAACCCCATACCAATAAACTACAAGCATAAAATGGCATTAGAAAAAAGAAAATATTTTGCAAATGGAGAGAGAGAGAGAGAGAGAGAGAGAGAGAGAGAGAGAGTGTGTGTGTGTGTGTGTGTTTTACCAGGAAAACATAAGCTGGACAAATATGAACTTCAACTAAAAAGGCAAGCATCTAAGAATTGCAGAAGAAAATAGTTTTTGTATAATTTAAACGCAGTAATTACATATGAACATGAACTTAGCTTGAAGTTGAACTCTCCAACTGATTCACATTACAGACTAAAGGGGCGTATATAAAGCTCTATCCAAGAGAAACGAAAGAATTATAAGTTAACAACTGCTTTCTTAAGTAGGGTTTAAGCCGAAAACAAAGGCATCTAGGATGTGATCAGTTTCAATGTATCTCAACTTGCTACAGAAAAAATAAATAAAAGTAAATTTTAAAAAAAAAAATCAAATACTAACCTTTTCGAGATATTCAGGTGGAATATCCACTGATTTCTTCTTCTTCTTCTTCAGAGAAGCAGTTGGAAGGTCCATCGTTTTAATTGAACCACTATTAGCAAATTCCAAATCCGACATGATGTCTACAGCTGAATCATCTATTGAGATGTCTCTTTGGTCTAGGTCTGGAACATCTTTCAAACTGTCCAACTTCTTATTGGGATCAAGCAGTCTTGATCTCACTAGGCATTCACGTGCTGCTTCTTTCCCTTCTTCTGTCAGCATGTACCTGCGTTTTTAATTTTCAATAGAATACGTGTTAAAGGGAGAAAGCCTAATTAGATCATATTAGAGACTAAACAGAACTCTCACTTATGAAAAGATGGCCCAAATAATTGGACATTGATTTCTCAATTCCGTTTTGGTTTCGCAAATATTCACATAGTGCCTTTATCAGCCAAGAATTATATGTGACAAGCCAGAGTGTCTCAAGCATAATGAATACGAGAATAAACAATCAATCCCGAGTAAATCGGATGGATTTCACTCATGATGCAATGTCAGAAATGGTGGACGAAGAGAAGCCACCAATTTTCTTAAGCTTTAAGTTTATGGAGCAGTTAGAGGTATTAATTTAAAATATTGCAATTTTTGACTCGCACCAGCTCTTCCGATCTAATTCATCTTTAGTAAGTTGGAATCAAGTTCAAATCCAGTACGTAAGTTTAAAGGTAGGTGTGCGCTAGGCCCAAGAAGCAAACAAGAAGCCAATGATCCAAAAGTAAACTGCAACTAATGAACAAAAGTTGATTCATAGTTTGACGTTCCGAAATGAAAAATAAAATAAAATAAAGGAGAAATATGATAGCTCAAATTATAAGGGAACCTGCATATCTAATTTGAGTGTACTCTCCAAAGACTAAACATGGTAGTTACTAAAAGTAAATCAAGCAATAAAATTCATAAAATAATTTTGAAGAAAAATATAAGCAAGGATCATTCTAGGAGAAAATAAACTGCAGCCATACTTTGCTGGGCAGCTTGACTTCACAACAAATCCTTTAGTTATTAATGTCTTCATAGAGTTCCACCCACTGTACCATGCATCCGGTGTCGAGCTTCCATACTTCCCTTTTGATTTTTCAGGCCTAAAGGTAGCAGGGAACATTTTAGAAAGTAACCATAGGAACTGATGAACCAAGCTCATTTCTAAATAATAAACAGTGAATTCGTACGCAATTGACCGATCAGCCAACCCACTAGTCTCAACTGCATCTACAAGCTCCTGCTTTCGCATAAATTCACTTCCATTTTCTATCCCCCTGATCCCATAAAAACTTCATGTTAGCGATGAAGTGAAAGTGAAATCAGTAAGAAAAAGAGGTAAAACACATGAATAGGAAATTCTAACCACTTACCTATAGAGGGTTATCAACAAGGCGTAAGGAGCAGAATTCTTTTTTGGCAAATAGGGCCTGCCCTCCTTATTTTTACGCTTTCCTATGAGTTTTCAAGAGTAAAAGAGCCCACCAGGTATCACACACTTGAAGAGGGAATCTGAACATCCATAAGTAACATGAGTGCACAAGCATAAACAACGAAATACCTTTTGTGGCCATATCATCACTCTCAGAACCAATGGATCCTGTGGAGAAAAAACCTTGCATTTGCTTCAAAATCCATTTACCAATACCCCTACAGTCACGTACACAATTCTAATTGCATAAAGGGCCTTTATCTTCATTCATTACTTAAACCATCTATTATGTTGTCTATAGGAAATATTAGAAGTACAAAGTTTGCGAATGCTTGACATAGTACAGTGATTTCTGCAAAAGCAACCGCACATTGCTAACACATTAGAGCATCCAAGTCTAGAGGATAAGCACGCTAAGAGGAAAGGATGCAAATATAATTATCCAAATAAATACCCAATATTGAAAATACAAATGTTTTTCATTCCCACAAAAAAATATTACATTTATTTACCAAGTACAACTTCTTTGACACAACTTGCTTCAGAATAAGATATAACCGACAAAAATACTAATATTAACTAAAGGGATGTTTGATTGTCATAATAATTGGTAAATTATAAGAAAGAATCAATAGTGGAGATTTGATTAGTTTTCAAATGTAAGGATGTAATAGAGTAGTCCTCAAATAGTGATTGGTAAGATCACAAAAATGAAAACCAGAATCACATGCAACTTAAAATCAACATCCAAACTAGCTTCAAAATCTTTATCATATTGAAAGAATTGCATGCAATACGGTGGTCCAAAACTTGCCCCATAAACGCTAATTTTAGCGCCAAATTTAGAAAAGAAAAAACAAAAAAAAAACAAAGGGGAAAAATCTATTTCGTTTCAAGGGCCCGGCTTTTGAGCTTTTCTACTTACTTGATTTTAGACAAGTCTTTCAGCGTATTAATTGGCGATTTGCAACTACAGACATTAGAATAAGCCTTGTAAAGGGTCATGTCGAGGTTATCGGAAAGGCCCTTCTTACTCTGCGCCATTTCTTGCCGCTTCTCCCACATATATGCCGCCAGCTCTGAATTTTCCGGGCATACAACTTGCTTTTGACGGTCCATGTTTTCCAGATATTGTCCCGAAATTCCAGTTTTTCTCACATCGGAATGAAACAGGGAGAATTTCTGGATCGATTTTGCTAGGGTTTTGGGGAGTATGGTATATATAACGGATGTTGGAGAAAATGGCGCCAGGTTCTATTTTCAAGTTGGGAAAATTTCACAAAAGGTCTCCAATCTTTGAGTTAAGAATCAGTTAGGTCTCCAACCTTTATTTCACTCTTCTAAGTCTCCAACCATTCATAAATTCGCATAATAGGTCCTTTTTTCCACCATTTCGCCAATTTTGTAAGAAAACGACCGTTATACCCTTTTAACTTTTTAATTTTAAAAACAAAATATTTAAAAATAATTTAAAAAATAAAAAAATAAAAAAAGAAACACCCACCCCACCCCCTGCTCGACCTCACCCCACCCTCCTTCTCCCATCCCATCTCATTCCAAGAACGGCCGACGGAATGCTGCCATTTTTTTCGACCAAAATGGGAATTGAATCCTCCCCCAATTTTTCTGCCGAAAATTGTCATTCCCTAAAGAAAAATTGGGGGATCCACCCCACCGAAGTAGCACAAAATGGCGGCAAGAAAATTTGGGGGATTCACCCCCCAAATTATGTTGGATGTTGTTGTTTCCGACAACATAAATGGGGGTAACCCCCTTCCCCCAATTTCTACTACCATTTTTTGCTGCCTCACATCATAAATGGGGGCCCCCCATTTTCCTGCCTGAAATGGTAGCAATTTCTGCTGCCATTTCTGACATCATTTTGTGCTGCCTGGTAGCACAAATAGGGGGTAAATCCCCTCTATTTTTCTGCTGAAAATAGTAACATTCCGGTGGCCGTTCTTGGGATGGGATGGGAGGCGAGGGGTAAGGTAGGGGCCTGGGTGGGTGTTTTCTTTTTTTTAAAAAAAAAATTAATTGTTTTTAAATATTTTGTTTTTCAAATTAAAAAGTTAAAAGGGAATAATAGTCATTTTCTAAAAAAATTGGTAGAATAGTAACAAAAATGACTTATAATGCGAATTTATGAAAAGTTAGAGACACAAGAGAGTGAAAAAAGGTTGAGAACCCTACGGATTCTTAACTCAAAGGTTGGGAACCTTTTGTGGAACTAACCCTTTCAGGTTCCAAGTCGAAGAATGAGTCCAGAAAATACTGCAAATTGGTCCCTGTTCTTTCAGTCCTTTATGAATGAGACCCTAAATTTTCATTTCCCTTAAACTGCAAGGCAGATTTTGGACGATGGTGCTCAATTTCTCAGGTAGTGTTAAAACAGCTCACAATCTTTTAGAAGTACACCTTTCAGCCCTGAATCTGTATAAATTAGTGAATTTTAATCCTCACAACGGCAAAATGATTTCTACATTTTTTTCCCCCTAAATTTTCTTCTATTTGACTATTACAGAGGGATTATAGGGAAGGGAATTAATTTCAACTTGGAAAGGACAAATTTTGTGCTTCTTTTTAATCAGATAATAATGGAAAAATAAAACAATAGAATATGAACTAACTAGAAAATAAATATATATCATACTGACAACATAATGCTTTACGAAAAAGCTACTTATATATAATACACGTCACAATGATGGTACCAAAAATGTTAGAAATCAATTATTCCATACTTTAAAAATGAAGAGCACAAGAGAGCAAATCAATCCTCTCCCGCTAATAAATCATTTTGGAGGTGCTTGACATAAAAATAAATATTTAAAAAAAAAAAAAAGGAAAAGAATTTACATGGGAGACAAGAACAACTACTAGGCGAGATCTTCAGTGTCAATGAATTTTGTCATATACGTCACCATTTTGGCTTTTCATCTTATAAAAGTTGGCAGAGATTGTTGGAATGCAAGCAACAGCAGTTTGGAGTTGCTTCCATCCTACCTGATCTTGCATTGGAGCAAATGTTTCACCATAAACAGGGAAAGAATTTATCCTCTCCTGTTGCATATTTAAGAGTTAACCGTCTCTTTAAGCGGACCTTCAGACCCTTCTTGAATCGTATCTGTCATCATGGAGGTCAGCATTTGATGCTTTCTTTCTTCGTGAGCTCTTCTCCTGTTCGATTCTAGGATGATAAGTAATGCTGTAACATCAGCAGGGCTAACTCCACCTACTCTACTCGCTTGCCCAATTGTTTGTGGCCTGACCTGGTGTACAAATCAGAGCATTTCAGAATATGATATTTTTTCACTATATAAACATCTTTACAGGCCTGTGTCCATTTTAGCTCAAAGGTAGTCGGGAGGCGCAAGATAAGTTGTATTATATTTGGACAGGTAGCCGGGAGGCACAAGATAAGTTGTATTATATTTGGACAGGTAGCCGGGAGGCGCAAGATAAGTTGTATTATATTTGGACGAAGAAAAATGGTAACTTTTCTGCTAATAAGTCATATAGCAGGCAGTATTAAATCATCACGGACATTTCTAATCATAAAATATGTATAATTACGAAAGAAATGGCACCAGAACTTGATTATGAGATACCTTAGACAGTTTCTCACGAGCTTCGTGTGACAATGTTGTCATTGCATAGTAATCAAGATCCTCTGGAAGTCGTCTGTGCTGTTGATTAACCATCTATAAAACAGAAACAAACTCCAGACATAAGATTCTGTGCATCTGTCTCTCACTCAACACCACTGGAAGGTAGAACTAAGATCAAAAGTAGAACTAAGATCAAAAGAATGTTAATATTCCAGAAACAGTCACTGTTGTATATTCGAATTTTAATATTCCAGAAACAGTCACTGTTGTATATTCGTGTACGTAAGCATCCACGAGAGAGAGAGAGAGAGAGAGAGAGAGAGAGAGAGAGACCACCAAGCTAGCAAATGAATTTAAGAAAAAAACATAACTGCAATTGTCAGTGAAAAAGGAAAACTGTGCAAATAAAGATCACCCCTTCAAGCAGCTCAAGCAGTTAAAATATCAGAATGTGAGGGAAAAAAGTAGGGAAAAAGAAGAGAACAGAAAAAATAAATAAATGGGGAAAAAAAGGCAGGTTGACGTGGATGCATTGGGAATTATTTGGCTTTTTCTCTTTTTACATGATTCAATAAAAGTTGTTATGGTACAATCCAAGTCATACTTGTTGGAGTGTGCTTGATTTAGATCAACCCTTCAAGCAGCTCAAGCAGTTAAAATATCAGGATGTGAGAAAAAAAAAAAAAGGAAGGAAAAAGAAGAGAACAGAAAAAAATAAATAAATAAATAAATGGGGAAAAAAAGGCAGGTTGACGTGGATGCATTGGGAATTATTTGGCTTTTTCTCTTTTTACATGATTCAATAAAAGTTGTTATGGTACAATCCAAGTCATACTTGTTGGAGTGTGCTTGATTTAGATCAACCCTTCAAGCAGCTCAAGCAGTTAAAATATCAGGATGTGAGAAAAAAAAAAAAAGGAAGGAAAAAGAAGAGAACAGAAAAAAATAAATAAATAAATAAATGGGGAAAAAAAGGCAGGTTGACGTGGATGCATTGGGAATTATTTGGCTTTTTCTCTTTTTACATGATTCAATAAAAGTTGTTATGGTACAATCCAAGTCATACTTGTTGGAGTGTGCTTGATTTAGATCAACCCTTCAAGCAGCTCAAGCAGTTAAAATATCAGGATGTGAGAAAAAAAAAAAAAAAGGAAGGAAAAAGAAGAGAACAGAAAAAAATAAATAAATAAATAAATGGGGAAAAAAAGGCAGGTTGACGTGGATGCATTGGGAATTATTTGGCTTTTTCTCTTTTTACATGATTCAATAAAAGTTGTTATGGTACAATCCAAGTCATACTTGTTGGAGTGTGCTTGATTTAGATCAACCCTTCAAGCAGCTCAAGCAGTTAAAATATCAGGATGTGAGAAAAAAAAAAAAAGGAAGGAAAAAGAAGAGAACAGAAAAAAATAAATAAATAAATTCCGATCTGGAAAAAAAGGCAGGTTGACGTGGATGCATTGGGAATTATTTGGCTTTTTCTCTTTTTACATGATTCAATAAAAGTTGTTATGGTACAATCCAAGTCATACTTGTTGGAGTGTGCTTGATTTAGATCAACCCTTCAAGCAGCTCAAGCAGTTAAAATATCAGGATGTGAGAAAAAAAAAAAAAGGAAGGAAAAAGAAGAGAACAGAAAAAAATAAATAAATAAATAAATGGGGAAAAAAAGGCAGGTTGACGTGGATGCATTGGGAATTATTTGGCTTTTTCTCTTTTTACATGATTCAATAAAAGTTGTTATGGTACAATCCAAGTCATACTTGTTGGGGTGTGCTTGATTTAACACTGTAACGTCATGATCTAAGAATGCTTCATTTACCATGTGCCGGAAATACACATATTTTACAAACAGTAGACTTGGTCAATGTGCATAAAACATTAGAACACTTTTGAGAAAGTACCTTCTAGCGCTATTGGAAATCAACTTGCCCCAAATTTAACCATACGTGACGATGCTACAACTGTACCTGCTGAAGCTGATTTTGCTGCCGTACGATAAAGCCTTCATACTTAATATCAATCTCCACACATTCTTTCTCCACGCTAGATAGTAGATCATTCCCAAATCCATGCTTATCAAAAATCTTGTACTGCACATGTGGCTTCTTAAGAAGGCTTTCTAATGTTGATGAATCCCTTACTGGTTGACCTGACACCTGGGTTATCTTCAGCAGCTAAATCTTCACCTGGGAACAAAGAAAAGGCAAGACTATCTTAAGATAGGCTTCTTAAGAAGGGTCTCCACATTTACCTAAATTATTGCACCTAGCATCCCGTGAACGACAAATTTATGGGAGTTTCGATGGAAATGAGAAAAGAACCGGATTACATAATTGCTGGGTGCTGATGGGGCTCAATTTTCCTTTCCCCATTTTCTATTTGCTCAAAACATAAACAATCTTAGCTATTCTTAGGTGATCTTCTCTGAGGACTTCAGAGATTATTCATGACATAATTTTCAAAAGAAGGGTACTCAAATTCTTAAATTCTAGTTCTTATGTGGTAAAAGCATACAACTTGTTTAGATGATATCGGCAGTTAAAAAGGCCCAAATTTCTATGTGGATGTTGAGCACCCGAGTTTTCCAGCTCCACATACTTCTCAGTAACTCCTGCCACTTCTTAATTTACTTAAAAAATATCATCTGGGTATCTCGGATAAGATGACATCAGCAACAATTACATGGATGATTATCGGTCCTTTCATAGGAAGTGGAGAGATCAACCTGAAATCCTGATCGTCTTAAGTCTCTGTTTCTCTTCTGAAATTCGAGCCTGCTTGTCCAAGTAGATTTTCCATCGCCTATCATCTATTAAACCAATTTCACATCCAAGAGGTGTGAGGCGGCTGTCAGCATTATCAGATCGGAGAAGCAAACGGTGCTCTGAACGGCTGAAAGATAAAAGATGGGTTTTAAGTAAGAAAAAGAACATTCAGATACATGAATCCCTTTTCACCATTAATCTAAAAATCTGCTTTGATCATCTTCATTAGCATATATGACTCTAAGAAAATAAATACAGAGCATTCACATTCTACCTCGTTAACATTCGATAAGGCTCTCGGAGGTCCTTTGTCACCAGATCATCAATCAAAGTCCCTATATAACTACTTTCCCTCTCAAGAACTATCAGGGATTTACCATCTGAATGTCTAGCAGAATTTATACCAGAAATAATTCCCTGTTAAGAAGATGATATTGAAAAGAATCAATCCATGGCAGAGAAAAACCATGATAACATCATCCAAAGAAATTATGACTTTCGGCATGCTATTAATCGCCAGATATAAACACCTGTGCAGCAGCTTCTTCATATCCAGTTGTTCCATTTATTTGACCAGAGAAAAAAAGTCCTTCAATTTTCTTAGTCATGAGGGACCTAAAGCACTGGTGTGCTGGCAAGTAGTCATACTCTACAGCATAAGCAGGTCTCAACATTGAACAATTTTCAAGTCCAGGTAACGTTCTCAAAAGGGGTAGTTGTAGTCTCTCTGGCAAACCAGTAGAGAATCCCTGCAGGATAAGCAGGTATAATGGTTACGAGTCTAGGTTTAACAGATGTTCCATGAAAGTGATTCATATTTCCCCAGGCAATAGAAAGAAGCCTTTTCATGATAAGTACAAACACCGCTGATGTACTAGATTTAGAATCCCCACAAAGTAGTAGATTGCAGTTATAATATGCTCAAGAGAGCTGTAGAACTCACTACTTGCAAGAGTTTTGAAAACAGTGTGTGTATGTACATACTGCTTGTACCTTCACCTTAACCAAATCATGCCTATACTTATGACAGATCCTAACTTTGACCAAGAATATGGTCCGTTGCATAATATTGAACGGGAAGGACGAGAAAAGTGTTGGTCCTAGGAAAGTAGTCAGAATACGGGCTTTGACTTGCAGTGCCCTTTTATTTGAATAATTAAGCTGTGTAGTTTCCATACTAGCATATTCAAGAAGTTTTCAGACTTAAAATTCAAGGGAAAATCTATCAAGAAACAAAGCATAAGACAAATTATCAGAGAACAATATAGAAAGAAAAATACAAATAAACACCACAGCGATATAGACTAACAGACGTTCACATAGTTTCCTAGAAGAAGCACATCCACGTTGTGCCAAGCAAATCAAAGCAATTGCTATAGGGATGAGAAATTAAAGCTTCAAAGACCTGCACGTAGAGTTCAGGGACACTCCGACCCTCTGGTTCCAGAAATATTTGATGCGACTCTTTATCCTGAAATCGTACTATCTAAATGGCACAAAAATGTTAGGCATGAGTCCATATGCGTGTGCGTGTGTAATATTTATATATATATATATATATATAGCCGTGTGAATAAGTGAGAGAGAAAGAGCGCAAGACATCAACCCGAACACACCTTGTCTTCAATTGAGGGGCAGTATCGAGGTCCCTTGGCTTCCACCCATCCTCCATAAGTGGGTGTCTCATGCAAGTTATCTCTAATTAATTGATGAGTGCTCTTTGTTGTGCGTGTAAGATAACAACACATCTGCTCTTGTTGGATATGATAATCAGGATCAAAACTGAACCACTTAACCTGCTTATAGATGAGACAATTTAGAACAAGACTTCAAAAGTGATAGAGTAGTATTAAATGCTAGGTTCCAACAAGTTCAATGAAACCCAAAAATCATTACAAAGCAATCTCTTGGCTTATGAAAATTCTCAAAAAACATCATTTGCAGAACCAGGCTGCCTGACTACTTTAATGACAATGCGTATCATCATGCCCAACATACAGAACCCTAGAGATGGTTAAAAGGGTATTTGATTCTCTTTATTGTGGGGAAATTATAATAAAGAGCAAGGTGCCATGAGGGGTGGAGATTTAATGGAGGTTTGAAATGGGTGGTTGTAGTCGAGTAGTTGTCAATTCAAGGGGTAGGTATGATTTCTCCATAGTAATGAGAACCAAAGACCCTTTAAGTTTCCAAGTGATTAGATTATATGATAACATACTTTCTGAAATGCGGAAATTTGAAATAATTCCCTTCTGGTTGCTGCTAACTAGAACTCACTTTGCGGAAAAAGAATTTGTGGGCGTTTGTTTCCCATTATAATTCAGCCGGATAGACAGTGGAGATTCAATAGGTCACACAGAATGTGTGGATAAAAATTGAGCAGAAGTGATGTGGTTAACTGACTCAAGTTAAGAATTGATAAATTTACAATGAAAGCCAAGCATCCCCTTAATAAACAGAACCAACTACCAAGTAAACATATGTAGAATGGATTCACCATCCATGACAAAATATTAAGCTTGCCTAAGCGTTGTGTGCTACCTGAGAAGCTTAGACAGACCAACATGTGTTTCAATAACTAGATAATTTGGGCAATAATCAAAAAGTGAGCATTATTGAAGTTCTAGAATTTATTATTCTAACATGAAATATCTGCAAATTTAGCAATGTTAAGAGACATGCAATGCAAGTAAGGTCTTTGAGCAAATTTTTTTTTGTTTGCCCAACTTGTGCCTCACATTCAGAAACAGGACACGGAATAGATATAATTATTTCACGCATTTTGTCAATAGAACGTGTGAACCATTGAAATTTCTTGATCAGAAGGAAAACTAGCACAAGCAGAAGCAAAGCTTATTTTCATGCAACTGCGACTTAGCCTACGTATCGAATCAAGTAGACTCACCTCTTCATCACCATGCTGAGGTTCCAATCCTGAGAAATCTACTGTACGACAATCAACACGGGCAGGGGTTCCAGTTTTTAGCCGGTCAGTTTCAAATCCAAGCTGCTGCAAGTTTTCTGTGAGACCATATGAAGCTGATTCACCAGCTCGTCCTGCAGGCATTGAAGTTCTGCCAACCCAAATTTTCCCACTCATGAAAGTACCAGTAGTAAGGACTACAGAAGGTGCATAGAAGTCCATGCCAAAGAATGTACGAACTCCTTCGACATTGTCATTCTTCCCGATCAAAATATCAGTTACCATTGCTTCTCTAATAGAAAGGTTTGGAGTACTGGGAAGGGTAATACTAATTAGAAAATCATGAGTATTTTGAAAACATAAATTAAGGTAATAATGAATGAAACATTAGCCCAGATGCAGGTAAAATATGAGTGTTAACTTCTGCATTGCAAGTAACTACATACAAGCATATACATATCTCTGTGTGTGTGTGTCTGTGTGTTCAGCACGATCTCTCGATTTCATTAATGATAGAAAGCATAGATTTTTCTAATCATTACAAAAAAAGGAGAATCCTTTATTCCCTTAGATGTAAAATTCCATAAAGAACAAGAAAGTTATTGCTCTTTCCATAAAGCACTGGGCATCCACACTTCTACTATTCAACATAGATCCGTTTAGACTAGCACAATGAACAGCCAAAACTACAATTTGCCACATAAAATCATCAACAAAACTACAATTTTCCACATAAAATCATCAACTTTGTAGAGGGTAAAAGAATCATAATGAGTCATCTGCACCTTTCAGGAATCCACAAGTAGTATAAAATTACTTTGAAATAAAAATTTTAAAAAAAAAAACATGCACTTAAAGTTGGAACTTGGAACCTCAATTCGGAAAGCAATAAAAGCTCTCAAATGCATAAAAACTTAACAAAACGAGAAACTAGATGATCAGCCTCAATAAAGTATTAACCTTGACTATAAACTAATAATGGAGAAATTACCCAACAATACAATATTGTACTTCATCATTATCTTGTATCTTCATTGTCAAAACATCAACTAATTATACCATAACTATTGAGCTTGATAAGTCATACCTTTCCAAATGGAAATTAGAAATTGAAACACAAAAATAATTTTAGGAGCAAACCTTCCTCATACCAATACATCCTGATTATACTTGCAGACATATCATGCTGAACCGTTGAATTAGAAAAATGTGGATACAACATTGGTGGACTTACCTTTCCACAATCTTCTTCATTTCCGAAGCATACTCTCTTTTATCAGTTTGAGCCCGCAGCGCCCTGACAGCTGGGCCTCTTGAGATATTGAGGACTCGCTTTTGCAAATAGCATCTGCATTATGGAGATATTACGGCCACTGATGCCGAAAACCACAAGAGAGGGGATAAAAGGAATAGAAAAGACATCTTATTAGCCATCAACAGGTCAACAAGCACGACAGCAATAATCTTATGCAGAGGAAAAAGGACTAGTATAGTAAGGGGGAAGGCAAAAGATAATTAGTTTTTTACTTTACACTTATATCTTATGAGACAGTAAATAAAATGCTTTTTCTCCTTGCATTCAGTCTAAGGGAATTGCTTATCAGAAAACCTAACTGTAGAACACATTTTTTACAATAGACTCTTCAAGTCCAATTATTCTTTCATTTGTCATCCACGCGTTTGCCACGCTATCTCCAGAACTGGATCTATTTACCATCAAGTTCTGTTTTCTACAATTGATAACAGCAATGTACTAATTAGAAACAAGTTAAACCCAAATATATTCAAAAGACAAATAACACTACAAACAATATGCTCTAGATGGGAACATGCTTTCCCTGCATGATTCAAAGCATATTTCATTACCAAATGCTCTGATATGACATTGGTATGGACACGCTTTATAGGCTAAGGCATACATGCACTTCAAATACAAAAGATAAACAATATCAGATCAGTTACTTTACAACTGATTGGATACTATATTCATCCATAGCATAAAAAAATACTCATCTCATACTACTTCCATTGTTTATGCACATAAATATGACAGGAAGAACAGTAGACAATGTATTCTGCCCTTTTCAATTTTTGGAAGAGTCAAGGATAAGATTACTTTAATCTCTTCTTTTCTGTTTACCAGTAACATTTAAATACCCAACTCAGTGAGGCATAGAAATACAAGGATGCACGAAGTAGAAAAAACTTCAATAACCATATATCCCAGGTTTTTCAGTGACGCTTACCTATCGGCCACCTTTCCAATTTCACCACCAAGCGCGTCCACTTCATGTACAAGTTGAGACTTCGCAGGCCCGCCTACCGCCGGGTTGCAAGGCTGCATTTAACTCCACTTAACAGAAACTCTACGCAAATTTTCAGTCATATTGAAAGATAATACATTGACAAGGAAATGGGTAATTAATTTTGATGCAGTCCCTTAAAGAAGGACTAAATAAATTTTAGAAGTTCATTTGGTTCTTACTTGGTCTTTTCGACCTATTATTGCACATCAATGACATCACAGCCTAATTACAGAGATAAAGAACCAAAAGCTTCAACTAATGGATATATCAGGAAGCGTCCAGCTTCCCTTACCAAATGGTTATACATCCAACATATATGTTATGAAAGCCGTCCATGACATATATCAAGAACTCATTTAAGCAAATAGATTATAGCCTTTGAAACTAAAAGCATCACAAGAAAGCTAAAAATCTTTATCAACCTACCTGCCATGCCATGCGGTCGATATTCAGTGTGAGAAGGAGTGTTTTTGCCCCAATACGAGCAGATGAAAGTGCAGCTTCACAGCCTGCATGCCCTGCTCCAACAACAATTACATCATATCTTTCACCGGAAGCATCAATCTGCTTATCCCCGTCTGCAGATGAACAAGAAATAGGTTTGGTATTATGTATTGAAATTTCAGCACATAAGTTATGCATGATTCAAAAGAGAAATTCAGAGATCCAAAAGGTGAGGTATTTTATGATCTCAAATAATCAATATAGATATAACATGTGTATCGGTATCTAGTATTACCCCTTTAGCGTTGAGTCTGACCTTGAAAAGGAGCAATGATAGGAAGAAAGACTGATTTTTAGGAAGAATTAAGAAAGTGAAAATCAGAGTCAATTGAAAGGTGAAAAAAGGGATAGATAAGTATGTGCTTTTCCTATGGAGAAAACCTCCCTTAAGGCTTCTTAATTCTAAAAGTCACCCATTCCACATTCCCTCTTTTTAATTTAAAATCATCTGCCACAATCCAAAACTTTTTAGAATTTCCTTTGGATACATAAAACCAATTCTCCATGAAAACATAAACATTATCACACCCAGGTCGCTATACTCATATCCTATAAGAGAATAAAACAAGTTTCAAATTCTTCCACTAGTTCAAACTGTTGCCAGTACAATACTAAAACAAAAATACAAACACGTGTATATGAAATGTCGATACCAATGCCCCATTTAATACGGAAAAAAAAATGGTACCTTCGGAGATGGTGGCTGACACACTAAAACGCCGTCGTGCCGGACAGCGGAAGCTGAAGAAACCGCGTTCGTGGAACCGCAAGTGAAGGGGAGACTTGAAAAACTGAGGCCGTTGCTTAGCCGAAGCTCGATGGAAAATTATGGAAGAAGGGACGGGAAATTGCGAGACAATTCTAGTAAGATGAAGAGATAGAGTAGACGCCATTTAATTTTCACGGGTTGGAGAAAAAGGGAGCTTTCAGAGAATCAGAAATGGTGATTCCAGCACCGGCGCCAGGTGCCGTAGCAGGATAAAGGAAACCTCGTTATTTTTCAGGTTTGCGAGGGACTATTACCGTTGAACTTGGCTTGGCCCCATTGACGGTCTTTGGCCAAAAATTGCATCTGTAATCCTACATGTGAGGCTTATGGTCGAAATTTGAACTCCACCATGATCCCCCTAATAATAGGGCATGTGTGTACGTTGACTCTCTTTAGAAATTTTCTATGTTTTGCACCTTAATATTTATCACACTTTTGTCATGCACAGATATGGACTCAACATAGAGAAATTTTCCATGTTTTACACCTTAATATTTATCACACTTTCGTCATGCACGGATATGGACTCAATATTTACCCGTGATACTTTTTCATATCTCAGGCTTTTTCTATTTTTGTCTCTCTTTTTTTTTTTTTTAATACCTAAGCTAATTCTAATTCTGTATTATATTCTCTGGTCTTGTAGAAAATTCGGTCAAAAAAAAGGGAGATTGACCATTTATCACAAACTATATATTAGTAATTTGCTTAGTATTTTTCTGATGTGAGATATTTGTCTCTCAATACGGTTTACAACACGCAACTAGGATTCCATTCTGTCAAAATGCGTAGAAAAGAATCCCCCTACATGTATCATTATGAAGTTAAACTAGGGGCATATCAAACAACAATACTTTTGTACACTTGTTTAGCAGCTAGAAGTGTACTTAAAACAATACAAGAACCGAAAAGCAAGACAAATATATTGTTAGATACAAGAAAATCCGAAAGTGTTGCGCTCTCCTGTCGTGGGAGGTCGTCACTTTTGCTAATGCTCAGATATAGTAAATCGCACACTGGTTTATTTTCTTCTAATGATAATAAGATACTAAAAGAATTGAAAAAATAAGAATCAGTCAATACTAAACAATAATTGCAGAATATTAATTGCCTCTTTAAATGTATAACCTAGTTTTCCTTCTTCTTGCCCTTGTATTTTTCTTGTGGGATGCATGATGACCAGAAGAGGGGTAAAAGCGTGCATGCAGCCTGGATCAAGAGGCCACGTGGCAGGCCCGAAAAGTCGTCTCCAGTCACTCCAACATAAGATGCAAGAGCCACCCCAAGGTAACCACTCACTATAAAGGCGAAAGCAATGGCAGACATTACAAATGCCATGACAGAACCTTCACACCCAGTGGGGCAAAGCTGTGCCATCAGAACACTGAAAGGCAGAATCTTGAAGAAGTATAAAACCTCTAGCAATCCCGAGAACGGGACAACATAGAGTGTGTCAGGAATGCCAATCCTCTGGTATATCCCATTCACAAACAGAACGTCTGATATCATGAAAATAGCCATAGACACTTGAACTGCTACTATCAATTTTCTTGGCGGAATTGATTTGAGATGGCGATTGTAGACAAATCCCCAAAGCAGCATGGCAACTTGCCCAAACACCTTTGATACCCCAAGGAGTGATGATTCAATCTTCAAAAGTTGGGTTTGGTAGTAAAACATGGTTCCAGTTAGGGCCGGAATTACCGCATAGGATGCAGCAAACCAGATTATCGAGCAATAGATCTCTGGCTTCCGTAAAGCAGCCATGAGCTCGGATAATTGCTTTCTGAAACCTACATTATGTGGAGTTTTTGGAAGGTCTAAAGAGCTTTCACGAATGAATAGAGTTATTAAGAACTGAAAAGAAAGAAGAATCCCAAACATGAGAAACATCATCCGCGGGGAGTATTGATCAATTGCAATACCACCAATAAGATTTCCCAGAACTCCTCCAATAGACGAGGCCATCCAAACAAATGATTGGAGTTCACCCGATGAAGATTGTTTTGGATTCTTGGATGAAGTTGCTTGTTTTCCAGTCTCAGCAACAATGGCATCATTGGCAACTTCAACTATTGAAGCACCCAGATTCCCAAGAAGAAGATAAACAGTAATTGACAGAAATGATAATCCCGATGCAGAAAGCATCGCAATAGTTATCCACGATATTGCTTGTAAAAATGCTGCAGAAGGAATTATATCATCCTTACTCACAAGATTATAAATTGGAGTAAAAAGAAGTTAACAAAAGCAATGAAGCGTCAAGAAGCACCATCAAACACAATGAAGTCATGTTCAAAATGTTGCAACATCTAAAAACCTTCGGCCATAGTCTAGTTGCAATAATCGCATTGTAGAAAGGATGAATCTCACTATTTTTCTTCTAATAGCATAATTTTTATGGCAGATGTTAAGGATAATCCATTCTACCAAAATGACATCATGCTCAGTAGATTTCCAAGAGACTTGCATAACATAGTGACATTTGGATACAGAAGTATCTGATGCTGCATAACAAGGTTACAGATAATGCTTCCTCGGGGATAAAATTGAAGGTACGCAGTATGATCATATTTGGAGCTTGTTGTTTCTAGCTTTTCATCCACTAGAAAGCTGATTAACAAGTCAAACTTCAATACCAACCACAAATTCTCTATAATAAATTACTTTTCAATATTTTCTATAATCTCTCTCTACTTCCCTTCCCAAAAATCACTCTTAATTTCTGAGACACATCCAAAAAAATTATTTTCCATTTTTGGTAGCTAGAAAAACAAGCCCTTGATTTTGCATTAACGTGAAATTACAGGGAATAAAATTTGCATTTGCAAGCCAGGATATTTTGAAAAGTTGAATTATTTATTGGTTGATTGTCCTGATCCTGTACTATAATGGTATTCTTATAAGGTGTAGTTCATTTCTGAAAGGGTCTAAAAATTAATGTCATTACACAAAAGCAAAGATAACCAAGGGGAAAGGGTGCAGTCAAATTTGAACTTCTATGATGCAGCAAGAACAACTGGGGTAAAATAATGTAATTTGGGTTTCATCCAGATGAGGCCTTAAGTGTAGACACATGGAATGTATGCTCAGGGAGCATCGAATGCCATTGAAGGCTAGAAGAGGTTTATCCAGATGTTAGGCCTCATGTTACATCATTATACACACATGTATTTATGTTTTTATGTACATAGAGGTGTTTTGTGAGTGAGATATGGGAATAATCAAATGCTATTTAAATATAAAGAAAATTCCTCTAGCACAGGTTATTAAACTACTACCAGGATATACGAAGGATAGCAATTAAATATTTGCTCAAAACTAAGGAACGTAAAAAGGCAACCCAAAACAAGTAGAATACCTCCTAAGGCAATGTAAGGGACACGATGTTGGCCAAAGATGTAGAAGGAATCAGAGAGGATGCCGTAAAGGGGTTTGATGACCATGGGCAGATTGGCTGAGTTCTGCAGGATCTGGAGAGTTGCGGGATCCACTTTCAAATCGTCCTTGAGGAAGAAATTGACACCCATCCATGGGAAGCACCTCAAACCCTGAACCCAAAACCCTATCCCAAGCAAAACCTTCCGATTTCTCTTTGACTCGCTACCTGTTCTGGCTGTCACCATTTCAGACTTTGAAGAACTTTTGCAGCAACTTCTTTATCTAGAGACGGAAATAGTAATATCTCAATTTATTTAGTCCAGCACAAGGGAAGAGCTAAATTAGTTTCCGATTTTAATGGTCATTAGCAGCTACTGAACTGACGAAATAAACTCCAAGGATAAACAGCAGCAAAGATCAACATCCAGGGGTAAAAAATTTTGATGAATTTATCTTTTTTTTTTTTTTTTTTTTTGGGGGGGGGGGGGGGGGGGGGGGCG
>CAVNYN010237463.1:0-16887 GCA_963692815.1 Nyctanthes arbor-tristis | reverse complement strand
GCGCTAACAACTTCAAAAGGTAATATATGTAATAAACCAACTGACAGTGCCAAGATAGACGGCTGGAAAATGCGAATTTCTGAGCATGTCAAACGAATAAATAAATCCAATCTAGAGAAGGCAGTCAATGTATGGAGTATCATAAAAGATAGAAAAAAGGACAACAAATCAAGAAATCAAGATCCTAATCATAGCAAGGGATTTTTAAAACATGAAAGAAACTGAAAATTGTACTTTCAATGAGAAAATACAAAAACTCCTCTGATTTTTAAAAATGGGTTTCCCTAAAATAGCACAAAAACCCAAAGTGTTTGGCTAGAATGTGGAATATAATCTGAATTATAATATGCAACATCGCATTATTTTATTGGTTGTTTTTTGTAAAAAGTAAACAATTGTGACTTGACTTTTACTTTTTGACTTTTTAAAAAAAGTGCAACTAATGAAATGATGTCGTGTAGCATATTATAATCCAGATTATAATCTAGAGTAGTTGCCAAACACTCTGCAAATATTTAGCAAATAAATGGCTACAAGTACCTCTTTTCTCTAGTAAATAAAAGTAAAGACTTCATCAAACTCAAGAAACATCATACTACCTCTGTCCCATAAACATAATCCAGTAGTTATTTTCACATAGATTAAGAAACGATAGTTAATATAGTTAAAACATTAAGTTTTACTTTCTTTTTCCACATATACTCCTATGTCTTATTAATTGTTTGAAATGCTTTAAATGCATAGGTAGTTGAATAATAATTAATTAGGGGCACATATGGAAATGAAAAATTAAATACATACTTAATATGGTACGAAGACTATCTTTTTAGGACCGACGAATATGGAATAGTAGAGTATCTTCTTGGGACAGAGGGAGTAAAAGAATACAACCAGTGGTTAAGTTCATTAATGTTTTTAAAGAAAAGATTAGTGGCTGTTTGATTATCATTATAGAATCAAATTATAATGCGAAAATTATAACGAGTTGAAATGAGTGGTGGAGATTTAATAAAAGTTTAAAATATGTGATAATAATTGAACAGTTGTCGAATCAATGGTCAAATAAGTGGTAGATGAAATTATAATCTGATAGTAAAAAGAGAATCAAACAAGCACGCAAATTGAGGGCCAGGGTTGATTTTGAGGGCATACTAGGGGCATTTTATATGGTAGGGTTCAAACTAATGTCAAAAGAGAAAAGTATAAATATGCAGGCCAAAGGTTTCGATACTCCCAAAAAAAATAAAAAAATAATAATAATAAAATAAACACCTGCCACATCTTTAACAATTATCAATTGTTTTTACAAACCTCAACTGTTGAAAGTGAAAAAGCAGCAGATACAGAAACAACCAGAGAGTTGAAAGCAAATGATGACTCAAAGTAGACTTAGCACAGATGAATAGAAACGTAAATGTAAAATTATTTTTTATTCATCTAACAAGATTTTCCAAGTGGAAGGATGAAAGATGAGTTTTTTAGTTTGACATTTTACTGCAAATGAAGCCATGTTGGATGAAAATTGGAGAGCAGCTAAGAAGAATGAATTTAACGCATTGATCAAGAATAAAACATGGACGTTGGTGCCTAAACCATCTGGGCATAAATTTATTGGAAACAAATGAATATACAAACATACCCAAACAAGTCAAGGTTCAGCAGTAAAAGCTACGAATTTCTTTTGAGTAAGAACCGTGCTCAAAGAAATTACACAAGCAAGAGGTTATTATAAAAATTGACAAGAAATTGACAAAGGGGGGACTTCAAATTAAGGGATAAATAAAAATCATCATTAAGACTGTCTATGCAAGCTCCAAAGCTGCAAAAGCTTAAAATGATAAGATATACAAAACCCATACGTTAGAGCTTTTATAAAAACTAAAATTGTAATCAACCTAACATTGTTGGCCAGAAATTATACCTTTAGCAGTGCTCCGGCTTGCAATCTTGGTTTTTTCGTATCTAGATATTTTGCTTTAGAAATCTCAAAATAAGGGTAACAAGAGCGGCAGAGTAAGGGGGTACAATCAAAGTTAATGGAGATCCGGCTTCCGATGTGTGGAAGCGAGTGGATGAATTACAGTGGAAGGAGAGTGGAGTTCGAAATTGCAATTAATTTTGCTGATTTTACATTAGGGCTTATATATATGGTTAAGAAACCCCTCCTCTGTTCTCCAAGCACAAATGGGTCTTTCCAGAAATGGGCAAACCCTCGAAATTAAGCAGATAAATGGTGAAAGGGGACAGAGGAACAGTGAAAATACTGTTCTCTTTCAGAATATTCAGAAACGCATGGGTATTACTATTATTATTCGAATTAAGGGCGACGATTTGGAGAGTAATTGCTGTATTATTAATTAACAAGATATAATCAGGTGATAAAAAGGCAAGAGTTCAGATCTCGAGGCCGAAAGCTTCCGAACCGGAATAATATACGTGGCTTCCTATGCCTTCCCGAAATTCATATTGGGCGATTGCTTTATCGATCGCTATCAGAAAGTTAAGATCCCAACGTATACGTGTCGCAAATAGGGGATTTTCTCTTTGGGTAATTTGCAGCAAAGTTCCCCAACCTTTGCATTTATTTGCACTTCTATCCACCTTTAGATATGAATGAATAGGTTCTCCAACTTTTACGAAATTTTCCCTTTCATCCTATACATAATTAATAAAATGTTAGGGTCCATTTAACCTTTTAAACAGAATCTTGTAATAATAAAAATTAAATTTCATATTTATATCACTCTTAATAGTACATAAAAGTAATGTGTATATTGATAAAATAGTCATATGAAATTTAATTTAAAATTTTATCATTATGCAAATGTGTCACTTTTCTATAAATACGTCATTTTTTTTGAATTCTCACGTGATGCAAATTTTAAATTCAATTTTTTTAAAAAAAATTTAATTTAATTTTAATTATAACATAATTTTATTTAAATGATTGCCAAAGAGAACCTAACATTATGGATGAAAATGTAGATTTTACAGAGGTTGGAGAACTATTTGTCTAGATTTAAAGATTATGGATGAAAGTGCAAATGAGTGCAAAGTCAGGAACCTTTGTTGCAAATTACCCTCTCCCCCTTTTTATGGTAGTAGTCCTTTTCGGTAAATGGCACATGTGATTCCCAACTTTTACACATTGTATCAATTTAGTCATTATATTTTTCAATGTTGCAAGTGCCTCTCCTTTCATACAGTCCCTAGTCCCATAAAATGACATTTATTTATACATTTATTATTTAAATTAAAACAAAAATAAAATTTTTTAAAAAGTGAAATTAATAAAAAATAAAAAAATAATTTATTCGCTACCTTATTACCTGTCTACACATCCCACCCCTACCTTAACGCAACCAAAAATAACACATATAACAAAAAATTTCTTTTTATGGCTTCTTTCTGCCACTTTCGACGGCAATGGGAACTAGCCAACAACATAATAGCCGTCTCCTCTTATGTTGATGGGAATGCCTATAGAAATTTGCCATTTTTTACTAGGGTTGGGAGTGTGAGAGGGAAATTAGGTAGGTAGAGTGAAAAGAAATTATTTTATTTTTTATTTATCATTTGTTTTACTTTTTAAAAAAAATATCCATTTTATAAATAGTAAGGAGACGTTAAATGTGAATTTATAAAAGATTGATGACTTGCGTGATAGACTAAGGGACGAAGGGGATTTATGGCTGAAGGTTAGGTTCATGGGTCGGAGGGAGGACTGGTGATGTGGAGTGAATGAGTGTTGACTTGACCGAATGTGATTCTGTGAAAGTAAAATATTTTCTTTTTTTATAATAATTATTAAAAGGATCGGATCGGATCGACCACGATCCGATCCAATCTACTATCATGTGTTAAATAGCAAATTCTACCGTGATTTGCTCTACCAATCTACGGATCGGGAATTTTTCCTCAAACGGATCGAGTATCCGTTGAGTTATGGAGCGGATTGGATCTTTCTGTCATCCCTTATATGAACTCAACTAATACAAAATTCAAAAACTGGGAACCATGTGCGAAATTTACACATAAATATAAACAAAATACTTTAGAACTAGGAAACTTCAGTTTAGTGTGCAATTATTGCTAACGCATTGGGTAATCTATACTATTTCTTTTTAACAAATACAACATTTTTATTAACTAGTTATGCTTACGTGTGTTGCTTGCTATTACATTATTTACTTTTATTTTGATTATATAATAAGAATCATGAATATAGCGAAGTGTTACTCTTTTATCATGCTATTTCTTTTCATGTACAGCTGGAAATAAGAAAATACATGTTATTTAATGTATAATGAACCTCAAAGTTACATGTTGTTGCATGATGTATTGACCTTACCTTTCAACATTTTTTTCTCAAATTATTAGTATAGTGAATCTTTTTAACACCGTGGAAGATTTACATTAATGATTAACTAGTTTTTTTTTTTGTTTAACCCATGTGTTACACAGTTAAAGTTATAGTGCACATTAATATCAAAATTGATGTGTATATATTTTTTAGATATCATATTATAAATAAAGTACATTACACTAGTTGCATTGTATAAACTTGCGGAAATTACAAATCACCACTAGATATTTATTTGTAGTAAAATACTTGAGTATTGAACATAAATTTGGTTGCAGAACTGAGTTTATAATTCTGTGTCTTTTGTAAACATTTCGTGTAAGTTCACAAGTCCAACATATCTAAAGTTATAATAATTAATAGTCAAATGATTGAATTACAATCAACTATTACAACCATGGGTCTAGCATCTCACATGGGAGACTAATTTAAAAATAAAAAAATAAATAATAATGAATAATAAAATATTAAACGGATATGTGGGATCGAATTTGCATAACAAAATCATTAAATATACAATTTTGATTTAGTATTTGACACGTTAAATTAATTTTTTATTAATAATATATTAATAGTTACCATCTTATGTTCTCGATTAATGTTTTACTATATTTTACTTTTAAATCATCTAACTTATTTAATATTATTAGTTAACAGTCTAATAATACGTATCAGAGATGTACGTATCTATATTCGCTCGATACATGTTCAGATAAAAAATTTCATACACATAAAAAAGTACCCTAGACACGCCCATTTTAACCGGATAATACCTCGTTTCCCCACATACCATTTTAACTAGGTGATGCTTCATTTTATTTAGTGCAAGTACCCATAATATCACGTTATTATTTTAGTTTAACAAATAACAAATATAATCTTTAAAAATGTAGCATGATTTTATAATGACAATCGTTATAGGCGTACTAATTATAATGATAAATAAAATATTAATATAACAATATGAATGGTTATGTCTGAAAATAATTATTACTTTTTATCTTATATATATTTGAACAAATTTCTAACATTTTATGATTACTTGCAAAATAGGAATATACTATAGTCTAATTCCAATTTTCGCAAATATTAAGAAAAATGCAATTAATAGTGTTGAAAATGTAAAATTTAACATCATTGAATCATGGTCCAATTCCAATTTTCACAAATAAATGCAATTAAGAGTGTTGGAAATATAAAATTTAATATCATTGAATCATGTTTTATTTGATTGTCCACTATATATTTTTATTTGATTTTTTGTGTATTTTTATTAATTGGTTACTTCACAAATAATTTTTTTTTGTAAATTTTAACATCATTCCATATTATAGACTTTTATTTATTAATTAATCCACTCTAGTAATTCTATTTTTTTAAAAATTATGCACATTAAATAGGGTCATATAAAAGAACTAATATTCCAACTATTTTCTAAAAAGGAAACTGACTATACTTTGGGACGGACAAAAAAATGAAAATTGGACCATCTTTTTGGACGGAGGTAGTATCTTCTTCGTTTCTTCTCTGAATCAAGTGGAAACTTTAATGTCTGGAAGTTTTTCCTTGATACAACCCTATGCATCTAAACTTGAAATGTTCTAAAACAAACTGGGTAGGATTTTTTTTTTTTTTTGTGGTTTCTCATAATCTGCTACTTCTCATTCAAGAAAAATGTAGTTATTAGACATGCTGTTAGAACCATAAATTACGCTGTTAAGCACCTGATATTACTCATTACTTATCATGTTTGTATCCAACATTGGTTATTAGCAAGTATGAAGAGATGTTCAATCGCAGTGATGTTTACTTTGAATTTGGTGGAGAATATTACATTTGGCAATCTTATTCATGTTCTTCTTACTCTTAAAATCAGTTATACATTTTTAGTTCTTTTGATGGTCTGTATGTCTAGTGATAATTGTTTGTCCGTATTCTGTTCTCAGAAATCTCTAACATCCAATGGCTACAAATTGTTGAGGTTGGATGGTAATATAAAAAAAAAAACATAGTGATAGAGCTAGGGGTGGGTATCGAAACCGGTAAACCGAATCGAACATGCCCTGTTCAGGCCGGTTCGGTTTTTAGCCTTCACGGCTTGGTCAGAGGGTTGTAGGCGGCCGAACCAAATGGTACACGGGTTTAGCTGTTCAAACCGGTTTAAACCAAACCAGAAGTACCCGGTTCAGTTTAGCCGGTTTAACTTTTTTTTCCCCTTTGAAACCGTGAGTCCGTGATTGGAGAGCAAGAATCAAATTGCCTTATATTTTAAAATGCCATCAAAGAGTGCTATTTTCCTTGAGATCCACGTATATGAACACAATATCCAACACAATGAGCAACACAAAGTCACAAACACATTGATACAAAGAAAAGGTTATGAATTCAAATTTCGAAATAACACTCTCCATCCTTACAATTCACATTCCAAACAAATTTGAAACCCTAAATTTCTTCTTGTGCTGCTGCTTCGCCATTCTGCTACGCCGCCACCCTTTTGCCCTCCCCTGTGCTGTTGCTGCTCGGCCATTGTGCTCAGCTGTCTCCACTCCGCACTGCTGCTGTACTCCGACGGGACAGCTGCTGCTCCAACGCGGTTGCTGCTAAGCTCCGAAGCTTCCGCCTTCACCGTCTGCCCCTCTCTCTCTCCCTCTCTCTCCATATAACTTAATGCAGAGACTAACCCTAGCCCAAAATATCATACAAAAGTGGCCCAATAATGGGCCTAAAATACTTGGGCCAAATTTTTAGTTTTAAAAAAAAGAGGCTAACCTGAAAACTGACCAAACCCAAACCGACCCATGTCGGGTAGGTTTATGTCGGGTTCACCGGCCCGTTGGGCCAGTTTCGGGTTGTAGAAGTAAAAACTGACCTGTAATCGGGTCGGTTTCGGTTTCGGGTTCAGGCCCAACCCCGCTCAACCGACCCGATACCCAGACCTAGATAAAGTTGTGATAATTAAGGTTTGCCTCAGTACCAATTGGTATTCCATATTCCTATGAAATTGTTATCTCTATTTATCTCTGTCATTCATTTTTCAGGATTTCCAAGAAGGCCATGGGGCTCCAATCTTTCTCTTAACTCCCCAAGTTGGTGGGCTAGGACTTAAAAATTGTTCTATTGCATTTGTTAGTATCAGCTCTTGATTCTTAAAAATTGTAATATGAGGATAACCGGGATGTAATTTGACATCAGGGAAACTAATAGCTCTATTTGGTGCAGAACATGCTGATGCTATGACATGAACAAATTTTATTTGGAATTCATTAACTAAAGTCATAGGCAAGGGCTACTATTTTACGACCATGCTATATGTCAATAATGGTTTGCATAATAACATATGTCACTTATTTGTAAAGTTGTAAATAAACATCAAGTTTTCATATATGTTCGCACTTTATCTATCACATTGTCTTATGCAAACCATTATGTCTATCATTATGTACAAGTATTTTTTTCCCAATATCTTAATATGGAGATCTTGTCACGTAACAATTACTACGAAAGATGAAAGAAAGATGATTTATGCTTTAATTTGGGCATAGATGGAAATCAAGAGATGTCTGCAAGTGAAGCCACAAGTGATCCTACCAAAGGATGAGATTTTCAGTTTCTATTATCATCGGCTCAGGAATTTTCTTGCCATTCATTCAGGGAATCCTATGGGCTTTGAGTTGAAAAAATAGGCATTTTGGATGTAATTTTAAGTGATATCCGATTTGTAAATTTAAGATATGAATTCGGATTTGTGTTCTCCTTGTCGAGAGTTTTGAAAACATATATCTATTTGCCCAAAATGGTAGTTGGGTGAATGGAAAATTAAGTCTCAAAGTTTAGCATTAGAAATGGGTTTAAGTGTTGGGAAAATCTTGTCCCACATTAGAAATGTTGTAATCCAATGACTTAGTTAAATATGTTTAAATCTTTGTAATATGTAAATTGTGTAGCCGCAATGCTCTCTCTTGCGCAGGGGCCTACATAGGGGTGCAAATCACGGATCAAAAATACACTTCAGACTATTAAACTTGTGTGCGAGCGCAACCTACGTACAGGAATGTCAGACCGAAAGTAGGTACCTAATCTGACCGAATTTTGCTAAAATAAGCTACAGAACTTTTAACGCTTAAACCATGTGTTGGAATGTGAAGAGTTGTGACGGGTAATATTTTTAACATTCAACTCTATTGATTTCACATTTTGACATGCCTTATTTTGCCTATATAAAGGTTCAATTCCTAGCCTTTTGAGATACACGAATTCTCCACAATTTCTTACCATACACTTTCTTTTCGTGATACTGTTCAAGCACGTTTTCAGTTCGCCTTGGCAGGAAATTCATTGCTCTTTTCCAGCGGTTTTCCCTCCAGGTCTCGACCGTTATATCTTGAGAAACAGACATCCAGTGTATTGAAGGTGAATCTGTTTTAAATAAACTGTGTTAAATACAGGCTTTGGTTTCTGTTTACTCTCTGTCTACATTCTGTTCCTAACAGAGGTTTATGTTTATGTTCTATTTCTAATAGAGGTCTCTATTCACATTCTGTTAACATTCTGTTTCTAATAGAGGTTTCTATTTATTTTCTGTTTACATTCTATTTCTGTTTCTAACAAAGGTTTCTGTTAACGTTCTGTTTATCTTCTGTTTCCAACAATCTTAAAACAGATTCCCTATTTTCTGCTTACTATTTCTGTCATATAAACTGACTCCGATAGTTTTGTTTTAGTTGTTATGACTTCAGATTCAAATGTGGTTGAAACAAACCAAACTATAGCTGGTATACAAGTGATCCCAGTTGTGCCTCGAGTGCCAACTTTGGCTGTGACTCAGGCGGCTCCAACTGTATCTGTTCCGGTTAATCATGGGGAAAAATAGAAAAAGTTCAATGGTTTGAACTTTAAGAGGTGGCAATAGAAAATGTTCTTCTATCTGACCATCTTTAATCTTGCATGATTATTGACTAAAAATGCTCCTAAACTTAAATAAGGTCAATGAGATATTCAAGCTGTTAGTGCAGTTGATGCTTGGAAACATTCTGATTTCCTTTGCCTGAATTATATAATGAACAGGTTGGCTGATTCACTATACAATGTGTATAGTGCAAAGAAAACAGCAAAAGAATTGTGGAGTCTCTTGAACGGAAATACAATACCGAGGATGCTGCGGCCAAGAAATTTATTGTTGGCCGGTTCTTGGACTATAAAATAGTGGACTCTAAAACCATGATCAGTCAAGTGCAAAAGTTTCAAGTTGTCTTGCATGACATCCATACCAAAGGAATGTGATTAAATGAAACCTTCCAAGTGGCAGCTATAATTGAGAAGCTACATCCGGCTTGAAAAGATTTCAAGAATTACCTGAAGCACAAACAAAAAGAGATGAGTGTTGAAGACCCTATTGTTAGACTTTGAATTGAAGAAAAAAATAAAGTCAAATAACTTGGATTCACTCTGGTCAAACTAGCTCGGGCTAACGTTGTAGAGCATGGTCACAGTTCTAGGACAAACCGAAACAAATTCGGTAAAGGCAAAAACGGTGGCAAAGGCTCTAAGCTGGGCCTAAGGGTGGAATTTCTAAAATGAAATTTACAGGAACATGCCACAATTGTGACAAGCCTAGTTATAAAGCTGCTGAATGTAGACTGTCGAAAAGGGGTAACCAAAATGAGGCAAACATGATTGATGGCACTGCACAAGATGTGTTTGAAATGAATCTTGTAGTTGTGATCTCCGAGGTGAACTTTGTTGGTTCAGATCCCAGGGAATGGTGGATTGACACAAGTGCTACGAGACATCTCTGTTTCGACAAAGAACTGTTTAGTTCTTTTGAAGCTATTGAAAATGGTGAAATTTGTTTATGGGAAATTCTGCCACTTTCGAGGTCAAGGGGATTGGAAAAGTGGTTCTCAAGATGACTTCTGGCAAAGAAATGACTTTGACCAATGTGTTGTATGTGCCGGAAATTCGCAAGAATTTGGTGTCCTGTTATTTGCTCAATATGAATGGCTTTCGTATAGTGTTTGAATCTGATAAAGTTATTGTATCTAAGAGTGGAATGTGGAATGTTTGTTGGCAAAGGGTATGTTTGTGATGGGCTTTTTAAGCTTGATTTAATGACTGTCAAGCCAAAAATGAATAAAACAAATGTCTCTTCTATTTATTTACTTGAGTCGTCTGATTTATGGCATGGTAGGCTAGGACATGTTAATTACACAATTTGTCACTTAATTAACTTGAATTGCATACCGACATTCCATATTGATTCAAACTATAAGTGCCATACATGTGTTGAAGCGAAAATGACAAGGTCATTTTTCCAAACAATTGAAAGAAACACGGAATCACTCGATTTAATTCACACCAATATGTGTGACTTGAAATCTATACAACAAGAGGTGGCAATAAGTATTGCATCATGTTCATTGATGATAGCACAAAATATTGTTATGTATATTTGCTTAAAAGCAAAGATGAAGCTATAAAGAAATTTGTTCTCTATAAAAATAAAGTTGAAAATCAACTTAATAAGAAAATTAAGGTATTGCGAAGTGACTGGGGTGGTGAGTATAAATCACCATTTGTTGAAATCTGCTATCAACACGGTATTAAACATAAGTTTACTGCACCTTATACACTCCAACAAAATGGCATTGCACAATAGAAAAATCATACTTTAAAGGAAATGATAAATACAATGCTAGTAAGTTCCGAGTTGCCACAAAATATGTGGGGTAAAGTTGTGTTGTCAGCTAATTACATTTTGAACAAGATACCCTGTAAGAAGTAAGGGAAAAGTTCATATGAATTATGCAAAGGTAGGCAACCTTCTTACAAATATTTACGAGTGTGGGAGTTTCTTGCTAAGGTTGTTGTACCTGCACCAAAGAATGTGAAAATAGGTCCAAAAATAGTTGATTGCATCTTTATTGGTTATGCACATAACAGTAGTGCATATCGATTTCCTGTGTATGAGTCAAATATCCCAGACATACACAAAAATACGATAATGGAATTGAGGAATGCTTCATTCTTCGAACATACATTTCCATGTCAGTCAAAGGAAAAAGCAAGCTCTTCCAAAAAGATTCATGAGACTATGGATGATAGTTATGAATAAGGAAATGAAGAAAATTTTGGAGAGGTTGAACCTAGGTGTAGTAAAAGGGTTATGACCGAAAAGTTGTTTGGTTTGGACTTTCTAACGTACATATTGGAAAGTAAACATCAAAAATACCAAGAAGCGGTAACTTTTACGGAAGGTCCTCAATGGAAAAAGGCAATTAGATTGAAATCGATTCCATATTGAAAAATCATACTTGGGAACTGGTGGACCTTCCTTCAGGTGGTAAACCCCTGGGATACAAATGGATATTCAAAAAGAAAATGAAAGCAGATGGAACAATCGATAAGTACAAGGCCAGACTTGTGATAAAAGGTTACAAACAATGAGAAGGCCTTGATTAATTTGACACATATTCTCTAGTAACGAGAATAACGTCTGTCAGAACAATTCTAGCTATCGCAACATTACGAAAGCTCGAGGTACATCAAATGGATGTAAAGACTAAATTTCTAAACGGTGATTTGGAAGAAGAAATTTACATAGAACAACCAGAGGGATTTAAAGCACCGGGGCAGGAACACAAGGTGTGTAAACTGGTGAAGTCATTGTATAGCTTGAAACAAGCACCAAAACAACGGCATGAAAAGTTTACTAATGTTATGGTGGGGTGTGGATTTAAAATCAATGAATATGACAATTGTGTCTATATGAAAGATACGGAAAATGGCTATGTCATTTTATGTCTTTATGTAGATGATATGCTTATTGTTGATAGCAATTGTAAAATGATTAAATCCACTAAAGAGATGTTAAAATCACGATTTGACATGAAAGATATGGGGTTGGCTGATGTGATTCTTGGAGTTAAAATTTCAAGAATGCTTGATGGACTTGTGTTGAGTCAGTCACAGTATGTGAACAAAATTCTTGTAAAATTTGACAAGGATGATTTAGGAACAATCAGAACCCCGAAAGATACAAGTTAGCTTCTATCAAAGAATAGATGTGAGGGTATCTCACAAGTTGAATGTTCCAAGGTCATTGGAAATCTTATGTACTTGATGAGTTGTACAAGACCAGATATAGCTTACGCAGTTAGTAGACTAAATAGGTATACGAGTAATCCTGGAACAGACCATTGGAAAACAATCATAAGAGTACTAAGGTACTTGAGATATACACGTGACTACGGGCTGCTGTCGCGAACGGAATTCATATACAGTAGCGGAAGCCTTTAACGGTTAAAAATCGATACAAATACAGTTCAAGATATTAAGGCGCTTTCGCTGCGCACTCTGATGATTAAATGTTCTATGGACTACACACAACGAAACCTCGGCCACACACACCGAAGTCTCGATCACATACATGTATCCCCTCCGTCTTGGGACGATCCGGCCACATAGCTTCTTAATCTAATAGCTACAGGATTGTAGGAAAAGGGGAATGAGTACAAACTACTCAGTGAATAACCAAATATCTTGATTCACTTTCATATAAGAAAACGCATTTTCAGGAAAGCCATGTATTTCACAAAACCTTTGGATGCACAAAGCCATTGGATGCACAAAATGGCCCTATCACTAGTTAACTACTACCCGTGGTGCACACATGATTGGCCAAGACCAAACAGCAAGGCCACAAAGATTCAGATTGGCCAATACCACACAGCAAGGCCACAGATTATCACATAGCCAGAATGACCAAGACCACATAGCAAGGTCATATTTCACAGAGTAATTCAGAACGGGTAGAGTATTAACTAGCGATACTAATGCAATAAACCACTCTTTCTTTACATAACAATGCATTAAAAATTCATGCATATCTTATGAAAATATGATGAACAAAAGAAAGGAAATCAAGGTACCGGTTACTCATCTCAAATATTTCTTGAATAATCCACGTGAAAAAGTTTCTTTAAAGCCTTGATATTCCTTAGTTAAAGTTATTCTTGAGTTAGGATCTATCTATATAAGGTTAAGGGCCTTTTTCAAGTGAGAAGTAGGTGTTTTAGTAGGTTTCTATAGGTGTTTCTCCACCATCCCCAATGTTGGACGAATTTTGGGGGTTTAGGAGAGAAATGGGATGACTTGGGGGTTTGGAAACCTTAAGGACCCTTTGGTCCTTTTTATAATAGTTGAGATTTAATTGTTTTTAATAAATTTTGAGTTCCACCAATCACATCTTGACACGTGGCGCGACATATACTGCACACTTGGCGGAAATTGTCTGGAAGATCCTTGTGCTTTGTCTCATCATTCAATTAAGACACCGAACTTCGATTTATGTCAATTAAGTCACTATACTTTATTTTATGTCAATTAGGAACTAAATTCTTTCTTTAACTTCAATTGAATACCAATCTTTTAATTTTCAAAAAATCTTATAATGATATTCAAGTAATTCTTTCAAAATAACAATTTTGTTGCTTACTTTAATTTGTAGAAATTTTCAGGATGTTACAGCTGCACTATACCACATATCCGGCTGTTGTCGAATGATACAGTGATGCTAATTGGATATCTGATATAAAAGAGTCAAAATCTACAAGTGGATTTGTGTTTACTTTAGGATGTGCAGCTATATCGTGGAAATCCTCTAAACAAACCGTTATAGCCAGGTCTACTATGGAGTCTGAGTTTATTTATTGCTTTAGACAAGTGTGGTGAAGAAGCAGAATAGCTACAACATTTTATAGAGGATGTTCCAAAATTGCCAAAACCTGTGTCTGCTATCTGCATACATTGTGACAGTCAATCTGCGATTGGCAGAGCACAGAGCAATATGTATAATGGTAAGTCTAGACATATTCGTCGAAGACATTATACCATTAGGTAACTAATCTCGACTGTAATTATCTCTGTTGACTATGTAAAGTCAAAAGATAATCTGGCGCATCTGCTAACGAAAAGCTTAAATCGAGATTTAGTGGTAAAATCCTCAATAGGAATGAGATTAAAACCCCTAAAGATATAAGTCAATACAGTGGAAACCCAAGATAATTGACTGGAGATCCCAAGATCTAGGTTCAAAGAAACAAAGATAATACAATTTTCTGTCTATATTAATTTTCATTTTTCATTCGTATAATAATATAAGCCCTTTTCTTTTTGAAATGTAGTTTGAATACTATATTATGTTTCTTTTATATTGCTATTTAATGTACATCGTAATTAACAAAACAATGTTTTTTTAAATTGAAACATTTTATTAATGAAACGATATACTAAGGAAATGATATTAAACTTTACCTCTCCAATACTATTAATTATACTTTTCTTAATATTTGTAAAAATTGAAAAGAGCCTATATTGTGGGATGGAAGTAGTATAATGCTTATAGAATTCAACAAAATAAAGAGTCAAAATGGAGAGCTAGTTGGTGCATGTAAAAAAATTCTCTTTAAATTTAAGAATATATTGTCTAAAACACAATATACTCTTTATAAATAGAGAGTTTTTTGGAGATACTCTAAGAGCAGTTAAGTGTGACAATATCCTGAGCATGTCTTTTGATAAATGACAAAAATTTATTTTGATAGCACATTAAATGACATTTTTTTTACATTATGCTTGAAAAGTTTATCTAGTATATATTAAAAGGGAAAATGAGTTGGAAACTTTTGATTTTCACTTTTGTCTCTGTTTTTATTTCCTAAGTTACTTTCATACTCCTCTTTAACATTTAACTCATTTTATTTTATTTTATTTTGTTATTAATATTTTCAATGAATTCATGAATGACTTTTCATAAATATTTCATCAAAAAAGCTAATATAATGTTAGATGAGAAAAAAACAAAAAAACCATGTAATTTAATGCAACCAAGAAATCATCTACAATAATTACAAATTTAGATTTAGAAGTTATATGATTTTTCAAATTTATTTTGTATGTTTAATCACTTTAAAATGGTAGAGTCTAAAAAGAAGAAATAAGGGAAGGTAAAATCAAATAAGCTTTCTTTTTTACGGTATTTGATTTGTTTTGATTCATTTAACATTAGATTTATCATCTTACTCCTACTATAGTGGTCGGTTGCCATCGACACAATATCACATTTTTCTTTATATTTTTATCATTTACCTCAACAAAATTTGAAATAGCATTATTATTTTAAATACATATACATATTATGCATTTTTTATATTAGACGTGTGATGCACGTATTTATTACTCATAAATAAAAAAAGAAAAAAGAAAAATAAGGCATGGAGAGGTATCAGTACACATTGTTATGTAGTTTTGATCATCTACTATATGTCTCATAGGATAATCTTATTAGATACACACGTGACGAGTGACAATCGGACAACTCACATGTGTGTTGTCAAGAGAGTAATTTTTTCCGATCCCCAAAACAAAAAAAAAAAAAAAGGGCCAACCAAAGAAAAAAGGGAGAGATTTCTGCGTTGCCAAACGCCTATAAATTTCCACATCTTGGCGTACCGTTGCTTGTCATCGATTTCTCTTCTAAATTCGAATTTCAAATTCTCAGCCAGAGCGGACGCAACTCCACCGTGCCGCCGCCGACACCACAATCGCTGATCCGAAATGGCGGAGGGGAAAAATAGGAAGCCATTGAGCCTCAACCAACTCCACAATCGCATCATACTAGACCTCTCCGCTTCTCACTCTAAGCACAAGCCCGTTCCCCTCAGCCACTCTTCTCCATTTCCCGGTACTTTATGCTACAATCTCGCTTCTGCTTATTCCTTAGATTTTCTTATTCGTATCTATTTTTATGGTGTGTTTTTCGAAATGGAAAAAGGACGGAATAAATTATTTGCAATAATATGTTCGTGGATTTTATATGCGGTACGTAATTTTTAACTAATTTTGGTTCGATTCGTTTCGGATAGTGGAAGGAAATCGTGAAGGATCCGAGTTGAAACTCGAGAACTCCTTTGTAGACGAAAAGGATGACGTACCCAATATGTTTGCTGGCATTGTGGATTTCGAATCCCCATCTCTGACTCTTGGTATGTTTCATGTCTATATCTGTAAATTTTTGCTTTTGTTTACGGTATATTCTATGTTGTGTAATATGTTTGTTATAAATACAGGAAGGGAAGAACATAATCAATCAAAGATGACAAGTTCATCAGAAGGCAGTAACTCTGATTATTATCCTTCCATTGGTACCATCTTTCTTACTGTCTATGTGCGCTTCTAGTTTCAGCTCTCGCTCTCTCTCTCTCTCTCTCTCTCTCTCTCACACACACACACACACACATATTTGAGTGTATGAGTTGGGTTTAAATTTGCCACATGAGAGGTATTAGTTAATTCCAATGGTTTCACAGGTGAAAAGGAAGTAAAGGAAAAAGGACAAAGTAGCAATATCTCTCAAAATTATGACATCGCTTTTGAAAGAAATCCTTCATTTTGTGAGGATACTAATAATCATTCTGAACTTCCAGGTATAGAATTTTTCCAGTTCTCTATATTTATATTTCTAA
>CAVNYN010237459.1:0-30199 GCA_963692815.1 Nyctanthes arbor-tristis | reverse complement strand
CAGCTCGTTAACTTTATTTTCAATTTTCTTAAGAAAATACCTAAAAAATGTATAAAACAAACTGCTTTTCCTTTACGGGCAGCCTTGTAAATACAAGTCAGCCTAGATGAGCCAAACGAGCTTGGCGGGCAAGCTCGACTCGAGCTTTGAGACTTGGCTCGAGCTTTGGTCAGTCTTATACAAGCTGTGAGCCGGCTTGACTCGAGCTTTTTACGGGTTGAGCCACAGGCCACATGAGCCGACTGGCTCACTCACTACACATTCCCATTTGGCTATTTTCAAGAGATGTGTTTTGATGTAAAAGGGAAGATTTTACCAAGAACTCGTATTTGAAATATGTATTTTTATTTTAAATACAAAAGAAGTGTAACGTGAGAACTTTTTTATTATTATTATTTAGTTTGATACAAGGGGGGATATAGGGAAATGTAGAGGAAATAGGGGGAACAGAGACCGTCTACTCAAAACGTGAAAGATCTAACAACTTTACCATTTGTTCAAACTACAAGTGAAATGTAGGAATTTAATCACTTTAACACTTGTTCAATTTATATATATTTTTAAATTTTATAATTGACCAATTTTTCTAAAGGCCAATTAAAAATTGGCCATTTATTGTACTGCAACGGTTTTTTATTTGTTCAAACTACTAGTGGAATGTGGGAATTTAATCACTTTAAAACTAGTTCAATTTATATATTTTTTTAAATTTTATAACTGGCCAATTTTTCTAAAGGGCAATTAAAAATTGGCCATTTATTGTACTGCTACGGAAAAAAAATTGACCATTTGTTTGGAATTTCCGCAAAGAATAAATATACGTCCCCAAGCGAAACCCGAAAGGATTGCAGGTCACCAGACTACCGAGTTAAGGAAACACAACTCCCTCTGACTCGTAACCTTAACTCGGGCGAGTCAATCAAAATGAAAACCTTGCAGGACTGTAGAGGCGAAAGAAACACAAACTCGGTGACGATCCGCGTGAAACCTTAATTGACCAATCAGAAGCGAGCACAAGGATCCAGACCAATTCAATATTTACTTTCTCTCTCTAAAAATCCGTTTAGGTGGCAGTCCACGTTTCAACCGACCTGACCCAATTTCCCATTAGATATATACCCCTCCCCCTAACCCTATTGGGTTCTCCCATTCAGATATTCAGTCCCAGTTATTCTCGGTAGCCGTTTTTCAATTTCAGCATTTGTCCAGTTCTGGTAAAAGAATTCATCTGATACGGTGTTTCTTTTTGTTTCTGTGTTGTTTGCTTTTTGAGGTTTAATTTGTAGTTCGCGCTGAATTTGGTGCAGATTTTGCTTCGTTAAGAAACAATGGCCCGTACTAAGCAAACTGCTCGTAAATCAACCGGTGGAAAGGCTCCCAGAAAGCAGCTTGCCACCAAGGTTTCATCCTTTTTTCCTTTTTGGTTTCGAGATTATTGATGAATTCTGCAATCTCGGGTTTCAGATGTTGGTTTGTGAGATAATTGGTGAATTTTGCGATCTATGTTTTTGGTATTTGTTGAACTAGGGTTTCTTTTTCTTATCTATTTTTTGTGCAATTTATAGGCTGCCAGAAAGTCCGCTCCCACAACCGGTGGAGTCAAGAAGCCCCATCGTTACCGCCCCGGAACAGTCGCCCTCCGGTAAATTTATCCCCCAAATTCTTCCTTCTCAGAAGGATTCCTATGTTAATATTAGAGCTTGATCTTTTCTTTGAATCTAATGATTTGTTATTGTTTGAAACAGTGAAATCCGCAAGTACCAGAAGAGCACAGAGCTCCTCATCCGGAAGCTGCCCTTCCAGCGATTAGTCCGTGAAATTGCTCAGGATTTCAAGACTGATTTGAGGTTTCAGAGCCACGCCGTTCTAGCCCTCCAAGAAGCTGCCGAGGCCTACCTGGTGGGTCTCTTTGAAGACACCAACTTGTGCGCCATCCATGCCAAGAGGGTTACCATCATGCCCAAGGACATCCAGCTAGCAAGGCGAATTCGTGGAGAGCGTGCCTAAGCACCATAATTAGCGAGTGCTAGTGTAGATTAAATCTTTATGCTTCGTTTTCTCAAGTTTTCAAGTATGGCATCTTGCATACTTTTATGCTTTCATCTGAATTGATGAGAGGGATTATTATATGTTTTGTATTTTTTAATTATTGTTGTGTTTGTGTAAATTAGTAGACGTCTTGAATAAGTTCGTAATTGCATTGTTAGATAACAATTCGTCTTGCACAGCTGAACACACTTGAAATATTTTACATGCGGGGTTGAAAGGGAGAACCTTTGCATTAATTTTTGGTAATTTCTTCCATCAAATTGTAACCGAAGCGAAAATTGAACTTTTATAGTAACAACCCTATGCTGGATCTCAAACCAAACGGAATGGATGATTTTGCTGGTCTATACGTCTTTAGTATTTATCAGTTTGGCTTTTGCCGTTCACTTAGGTGAAGTTACCATGTCTAGCAAGGCTTGCGAGGTTTTTATAATCGGATGGAATCTCTAAGATGAAAGTTGAAAGCAAGCATCTTTTGGGGGATGAGGATGAGGATTTGAACTCGTTAACCTTTTTGGATAACTCTTCCCCCCTTGGGTGGGATTCTATCCTTGTCTTGTTGCAGAGGGTAGAATATGCAGATGTTGCAACTTGCAAGCCTTTTTTGACGGTGGGATATGTAAAACTTGAATTCGGGGTTCTGGAGGAGAGGAGGAGAAGCTGGATGATCATTTTGGATGATCATCCAGGAAGAAGTTGGAACGGAAGATGTTGAACCCGATTCATTTCAGCTTTGTATTGGTGGCCGTGTATTCTTTTTCTAAGAAAAATAGGTCCGTTCAAATAGGCTGAATTTTCTTTTTTGTTTTAAGGCTGTTTTTATTTTCAGTTTTCTAAAAAAAATGAAAACTCGTTGTTTTATATTTTTAAAAATATAATTTAGAAAACAATTTTAAAATTAAGAAAATTAAAAAGCACTTTTTCTTGTTTTTGACATTTTCTATGTTAAAAACGCAGAAAATACATGTTCAAATTTTAAACTATATATTTTTTTTGGGAACAAAAATTTAAACTTATATTAATTACATTTTAAATCTGAACGTTTATTTTTATATTTATTTTATTTTTATTTGTATTTTTAAAAATGTTTTTTTAAAATAGAATATTTTCTGACAACAGCAACTTTAAGCTGGAAAATCAAATTGTATTTTTAAATGAAAACACAAAGAGAACGCATCTTAGATTCTGAAATTTGGAAGTTTGGCGGGCTTCCGCCATATTACAATGTTGGGCTGGAAGGTTGATATCTCTCTCTGTATCTCCCTCTGCCATGTATCCAAGACTGAAAATATGATGGTTTTGGGTGAAAGTGCTGATGATTTGGTTGGTGCTAATAGGATAAGGGCTTCTCGAACTTACGGTAAAATGGTGTGGGTTGGGCCCAATCATAAGCCATTTTTTGGAGATCCAGATTTCAGACCTCAAATGTGACCGATAGCAGCCCAAATGCAGTTCTGTTTTATTACAGAACTGCCATTGCATTTGCATCTAATTTTTCATTTTTTTTCTTTTTGCTATTTTTAATCCCATTTTACACTAATTTTTTTCTTTTTCTAACATCTTCTCTAATCTTTCTTTTCTCGCCTAATTTTAATTGTATCTTTGTTATTGAAATTTAATATTTATGTTTTCTATCTTTTTTCTTTTTAAATTATGTAATTAAAAAAAAAACTCTTAGTATAATACACAAACGATGTTTTTCACATATAATTAAAGTTAACGGTTACAAATTGAAACATGAAACGACATATGACATTATAATATATATTAGTTTTCAATATATGTTAGTTATTGAAAACTAGAAAATATAGAAAATATGAAGTGAAAAATATGTAGGGTCTTTTTAGAGTTTAAGGGTTAGAGAAGTTTTGTAAAATAGAATATGAAAAATTGTATTTTAGAGTTGTAAAATTATAAAATAGAGTATTGTGGTTGGAGATGGGCTAAATGAGAATTTATTAGCGAAAATTCACATGAAGCCTACATGTGGGCGTATGGTGATGGGGTCCAAGTAGCAGGAGTTGTTTCGGTTAGTTTTGGGGGCTGACCTCCCTCGCCGTCGACACTTGAAGAGTTAGCCCAATATGTAAATTGGGCTGCCCGCAAGAAGTAGTTCACAAAATATTAACTTGGGCTAGAGTTACCGGAACAAATGTTCAAGGCCCATTTTTCTTTTGTAAGACAGGTAGAAATTTTAATAACCCAATAACCCATATAATGGGAAGATATCATTTTGTTTTAGTACCATGTATATAGTAAGATAAACGTAGGAGGCCAAGGTTTTAAAGAGCGTAAGGTATTGAAAAACATCAAGATCAAGAATTGGGGCTAAGCTTGTCTAAGCGTAGCAATGCGCGATAAAAGTACGATTAATCTGTGATAACGAGTAAGACGTGACGAAGTATAAAGTCCAAGCTTCGAGTATAATGCTGCCTCTACGAGCTTTTCAGGATACTAAACATCCACTAACAGATGTTGAAATATCTAATGTCACATGGCCCTAAAATACCTTGATGATAATTAAAAAAATAGAAGATGTCTAGCGTGTTTTCCAAATTTGGACGGCGTCTATTCATTTTTCTTTACGTGATCTCTCTTTTATTCTCTCTCCTTGTGAACCAATAATTAATTGACATATATCACACTAGTCTACTACTCTTACAATTCACGTTGTCCATTGGAGGCAGTTTCATTCATTTTTAACATCTTCTGCCATGTATAAAGAAATCTATGTTCTACCACAGCCCACTGGGTGTGCTCTTATAAAATCATCATATGGTTGGTTGCATTATGGAACCATCGTGATGAGGCGGTCCATTTTTTTTTTTTTTTTTTTAGAAGAAAACACACAAACGCGTGCCTCCCTTTTTCCATATCACTACGATGGTTTTACAGTAGAACTATCTGCTGGTTTGATAATGGCATTTCTCATGTAGTGAATAGTACTAGACAATAAAAAATAACAATAAGTATAAACATCACTTTTTATATTTATATATGCGGCTGAGAATAGAAAACGACTCTATTCTAGCTTTTTCTAACATTTTTAACAAAGAAAATGAATGAAAACCTACAATAAAGTACATAAACACACATGTGATCTATATGATAATCATTGATGAAAAAGTGATGTAATTTGTGAGTTACGAATATCCTATTAAGTATATGTTCGTACAGTTTAATGTATATAGTATTGTTCTTCTAACCATTGTTTTCTTTCAAGGTTTGTCACAAGTTTAGTGACATAGAGAAAATTAATTGTAACTCGAGCTCTTGATTGGTAACTTGTCAAGTTACAGCTCGAATAAAACTCATACGTGTCGTTTTCTTGGTATTAATTAATATATAGATCATGAAGCTACCATTTTTTTTCACACGCAAACGTATAAACTGTCATCCACGTGCCCAGTTTTGACGTGTGATCTCACCAGAAAATGGATCCAGAAAAACATTCTCATTGGCTCAAAACAATAAGCTGAGCTCCTATATCTACTTATCATTTTTCTATGTATCTAAGAGTAAGGAGTTCCAAGTATCAAAAAATTTCTTAACTCGTAAAAATCCACATCCTCAAGTTTCCAGCTTTCTTGACTTAGCATTTGACAGGCATCTGCCCTCATGCATGGTCTTATAATAAGTTGTATTATTGTATATATTATAACTCTTACAGAGACATGCTCTTTTGGTAAATAATCATCTGGAATTAGTCATTGCAACCTTCTTTGTCATGAGAGAGAGAGAGAGAAAAAAAAAGAAATTTACTCACGAGTATATGAATTCATTGTACGATATGTTGTACTAGGATTTGAGACTCGATGCCTAGTGTTTTAACAGTAGTAGATAGTGATGTGACGTAGGTAATCTAGTGCTTGATTAAAATCACAATGTCTTTACAATTGCAAGAGGTTGACACGTCATGGAAGTGTTCAGTTTATATTTTCTTTCTTTTAGACACGATATTTGTAACAACTTCTCTCGTATGATTATGTTAACTAGTTTATGGAATGAGGCAGTTAATCGTATGTCAATTTCGTGTTGTTTTGGGAGGCGCTGTCCCCTCGCCCGCTAAAAAATAATTCATTTTCGTTGCTTAAAATTCTTGTTGAAATTTAGGCGTAACATACGTCATCTTATTTTAGAAGCCTAATTCCACATTATAACCATATTTCAAGTCGAACTAAATCAAGTTAAGGCCACTATCAAAGCCAGCTATATTTGTGTTGAAATTAATACTCGTATCAAACTAAAATAAAACTATCACCAGCGGCCGCTACGCTTCACATCTCCATCGATCGTTATCGCTCGGAATCTTTCTTTACATATAATAAAATTTAATTTAACAGAGACCCGTGAGCAGCCATAGTGACCCGTGAATGACAAATTGCTCAAACTCTCCACCGTAAGAAGGTGGTAATTACCACCTCTCCGCCGCCACATGGCTTTACCCACCTCGTACATCTTGAATCCCAAGATTGGCATACATATACAAAGACCCAAGTCGTGTTTTATTGTTAGACTTCAGCGTGGAGCGTTTCATGGTAGCATTTGATGCCATAATAACATCAGGCATTGACGTTTATCACTACATATACAAGCGTAATTAATTTATTAATTACTTTAAAAGTTATGAATTATATTTCATTAGTTACATGCCATTTATTCTGGTGTTATAGTACTACTATTGTAACACAAATTATATAACGTGACATGAACAACTTGTTGGCTTATTTTAGGAGTCATTGTCAATTGACACCACGCAATGGGCTTATCCGCTGCGTATTTTTATGTTTGAACTGGACAAAAAAGATCAACATCCTACTTGAATTATCAGAATATGCTTTTTCAAAATATATGAAACGAGAGAGGGGGGGGGGGGGGAAGAGGAATAGAAACGTATAAAAGAAAGCAAGTGAAAGTTCAATTTCTAGGAATCTTATAAATGAGTAATGAGATCTGTACAGAGTGAGTGTACACAACACACATTTTAGAATATGTCACTACAACCACATTTTCACTAACTTTTATCTTGAAATAAAAATAAAATGTTAATAAGACAATTCCTCAAAATTTATCATTTTAACATAAACACAGTGAAGCTGAAGCAGTATTAATTGTTAAGATATAGACGCCAATAAGGCTTAGCGTATTTGGTTAGGGGGTTAGGTTGAGGTACTGAGATCTAGAGGTCCCATATTCGATTCCCCTATATGAGGTATTTTTCACATTTTATTGTAGTGTGTATTCCTACTATATGTGGTTTGTATTGTTACTTTTCTTGACGCTGTGTTTCAGTAAAATAAATATCTATGTGTATTTATACTACTATAATATAGATTAATTTGTAATTGAACTTTAAAAAAATTATTAAGATATAGACATCTATGAATCGACTCATAGAAACTAGCATGTGCAAACAAGTTGGGAAAAGGAGGTACGTCTACGAAGCTGATAAAAATAATTAAAGAGGAGGCAGTTGTCAAATCGATACATCAAAGCCTTGGCCACAAGTCACGGGGATCATTTTCTTGCAAGCAACAAAATTGACCTAACTAATGAGCTTCCTTTTCGTTTTTTTTTTCTTTGAAGGGACTTCCTTTCAGTTTTTATTATAACTTTAAATTAGATTTTCTTTGAAGGTACAATTATACGATATATTTTAGCAATACAAATGTATGTAAATATAAGTCTTACTGAAGTATATTGCAAAGAAATCTACAATAAATAGAATAAACTCTCTAAATAGGGCCTTAATTTAACCTTAACCAGATTGATAGAATTCTAATTGGCCATCGTATTATATAAATATATGTGTGGGAGAGACAATTTACGATGTAGTTAATTACCAACTATGCAATTTCTGTTAATTTGAAAGGCTAATATATGTAACTGAATTGTCAGGGGAGCTTCATAGAATTACTTATACTCTTTACGTCAAATTATAAACCATTCAGTTTGATGGAGACACTTGTTAGAGTATTAATCGCCATATCATGCCGAAACTGAAAGTAGCTAGAATTGCGTTAATGGTAATTCTCTTTTGCAATAGTTTTTCGTGTCAGAAACGCTAACTCTTTATTATTGAAATATATGAAACAAGATATCTCCATCAGTTGTAGAATATTCAACTTGATTAAATGGCACAATAGATAAAACAAAAATATGGGAGGCCAAGAAATGTGAGACTTGATAACTGACACAATAAAAGACAGGAATAATGATCAATTCACCGTAATTAATGAACTTTGTATTATTATTTTTTTCTTTTAGAAAGGTATTAGTAATTTATTTTTTTAAAAGCAGCGTGAAAAAGACAACTTCAATCCAAAATCCGTATAGATTCTGATGGACACGATATCCAAAATCTCGATCTAAACATATTGTTAATTTGCATATTTTAATTTTTATTTTTTGAAACCATTTTGTGCTTTGTGTTTTAAATTTATTTAACTAGATTTTCACCTGTGCATTACACGGTTAGATATCTTATCAAAGTATCTACGTAAATATCAATATTTAGTTTTAATAAATTATGATAAATAATAAGTAAAAATAAATTTTCGTTTCTATTGGCATCATCTTACAATAAATATAATGTACAGTAAATTGAAAGCAATTAACTCAATTTAGTTTTTCACTCATGTGATGCACGGGAAGAATAATTTAAAATAATTTAACTTATTATAAAGATTTAAGAAATTAAATTCTCACATGTGCTAAAAAAATTAAAAACTTGATATCGTATAAGGAGAAGACTACATAGAGGGGTAGTTATTTTCTTTTTAATTTTATTTTTTTAAATTCTTAATTATTAATAGTTATTTTTTTCAAGAATAGTTATATTTTATTTTAATTTTTGTTGTAGGATATAAATATTCAATTGATAAAAAACATCAATTATATTAACTTTATTTGTGTGCGTCAAGACCCATGTAATATGATGATATCATAGTCAAATCTCAAACCTTTGAATAAATCTGTTCTTGATTGTTGTTTTCACATTGAAATGAAAGGACGATTTAAAAATATAAAGATAAGATAACTTAAACATAGAATTATAAAGATAAGATAGAATTATGAAGATAAGATAATTCAAAAATTAAAAACCAAAAAGTAGAAGGGATAAACATCAAAGTTACCGCATTGGTTACCACAAACCAATCAAAATGACCAAAAAGCCCCCACTTGAAGTATTTTGGGTAGGAAAATTGCTTTCAAACTGTACCACAGCACCTCTCATTTTATTAATATATAGATTTAACTCGAGAAAAGAAAATTGATTTTTTTTTTTTAATTGTAGAGCTTTGCATTTAGATTAACAAGATATAGTTTTAATTAAAATTGATTTGTTACAAAATTTTTCATTATTTCTTAAAATCAGTTTCAAAATATCAAGAGAAAAACTAGTTTTAAAGTACATTTGATAAAGACAGTCCCGATCTACATTAATCGGTAAGACAATATTGAGAATGTTGTTGTACAACATATATAATCATAGTTCAGTCGAACGAATGTTGTTATCGTACAGTTATACTATGAATCTATGATACAAACAAATGCGAACATCACATGTCCCCTCGTCCATCTCACAAGATAATTTTTATTCTATAAAATAAAAAATAATCATTATTTGATGAAGAATCTGGACTTGGACATATTATTCTACAAGAATTACACATGCTGACTGCACAAGAATGTAAAGTCAATTTCTTCACCTGATTTGGACCCAAATGCCTTCGCTTGGAACATCTTGATGAACCACGAATAGAAGATAGAATCCTCTCGGTGCGAGATTGCCCGAACCCGGTGTGAAAATTCGTACTTGGTATAAGGATTTATTATTCAGAATTGTCACATTTCCGGTAAGTGTAAGCAGTCTTTGGTTCATCGAAAATGAATGTGTAGTAAACGAGGGAGCAATCATAGTCACCATGACCAACTCTTTGCTTAAGTTGCCTGATAGTGTGAATTGGATATCAAGTAGTTGGCCATACCCAACTACGATTTGCAACATAGGTGAAACTATTTGTGGGCGCGTACTCTCCATCTCTGGATTCAAATATGATGGCGAGAATGATTCTAACGTTAAATCTGTGGGATATAAAACCCCAGTAAAATTATAGTAAGTATGAGGATTGCTACCGCCAACCAGCACACGACCATCACGAAGCAAAATTGCTGCGGAGTGGTACATCCTAGCTATGGAGCTCGGGATTTGGACCTCAAACCTTAATCCGATCTGATTATCCGGTCGGTATATAACAGGTGATAGAACTGGATCCCGACCATATTCCCAACCAGCTGTACCCCTAGATGCTCCATTTATGATCAAAATGTTGCCATTTGGAAGTAATAACATGTCACCCATGACCCTAGCTTGAGGCATTGTCTCCATTACCCACACTGGGTTGGGGTTGGTTATACGAATCCTTCCGCACGTGTTCAGAGCCCCTACAAAATTACCATTTCGGGCATTGACATATGCTCCTTTTGGTGCACCACCACATACCAACACTTCGGCATCAATTTTAGCTCCTTGCAAGTTCTTCAGTGGTAGCAAAACGGCAGAGCCTGTACTCGGGTAACTCCGGGGCTCTTCACCGGGTATGGCCGGGTAAGTTTTTACTACTACGTGCCTCGTGTAATCGAACAATATAGCTCGATTATTTGCAAAAATGAACAAATTCCCATCCACATTCAGAAACACAAATGGGTACAAATTGTTCTCCACCCCCGGATCATTGGTCTGAACCAAAAAGGGTAAGTTGTAAGCAGATCTCCACCGTCGATTTTTTGGGATAAAACTCGTAATTGAACTGCCGGCGGCCGCCGATTATGATTTGCCGTCCGTCCGGCAAGATATGATTGGTGGCGTACCATCTCCTCTGCACCAGCCCATTCGCAATTTCCTGCCAATCACAGGAACGATCATTGCAGGGTCTGAAAATTCTGACGACATGATCGCCGTCGTTGAAGCCGCCGGTCTGGACCAAAACGCCGTCGTTCATGACGGCGGCGGAGGAGCACCAGACGTCGGTGAGGACCATTAGAGGGCGTACGGAATTCGATGCGACGTCGTATTCGACCGAGTGAGCTGTGCAATCGACTTGCACAGCGGTGTCGTTTGGATCATTCCTGCACTTTCCATCTGGCAATGAGATATTAGAGAGGCCGAAATCTGTCCTGTCGTAGATGATTACTTTGTCGTTGTTGAGGAGCTGCATGTGCATGGCAGAAATGCCGATGTTTGATTGAAGCAAATCCCACTTTCCGGCGGTGGCGCCGGCGAATATGTTACTGCAAAATGGAAGCAAGAATAGTAGTATAAGCAGCGGCCGGAAAAGGAAAGGAACAGTAAGAGTTGGATGCATTTTCGTTTGAATGCACGTATTTGGTGAAGCCGTGAGGGAGAGGTGGGACTTGGGTCGGGCTTTAAACCCTTCTGCAAAGTGGGCCCAAAGCAAAACCACACGCAACCAGGCGCGTGGATTAATCTTCTCCAATTTCCATTTTCTTTTCTTTTCATTTTCTTTTTTTTTTTTTAAATAAATCTGGTGCATTGTGCACTAAAAATAATGGGATGAAATTATTGACGGTCAAAAGTGGAATTGCAAGAATGTGATCAAAGCAGAGCATTAATCGGCAAATGCATTCAAGAAAGACCAACAGTAAATACGGTAAAACATTCTTTAAATGAGTAAACGTTATGCGGCAACTGACATGTAAAAGGGTAAATTTAACTTGCATCTATGTAATGTAATGTGTGGAATTGACCTAAAAGGTGAAGTTTAATATTATTATGGTGGAATGAAACCGTGGTACGAAACTTTTAATGTTGTGTTGGTGAGGTTCGTAATTGCCCATTGATGTGGTCATACATGACATTAAAGTCTAGTAATTAGTGTGTTTTCAACGTGCTGTTATAGACAAATTACTCTATGTAATTTAACATAAATACTTCCCTAACAATCTTTCCATATTCTAACTTATAATGGGAAAACATGCTCTCATTATATTAGAAATAATCCAGTACAACACGTTTGGCACCGTTATGACATTAGACAAATGATGTGGTATGATATTAGCTACTGATATGATTTGTGTGGGTGATAATATACTTAAATCAGTGGTTGATATTATTTCACATCATTGTCAGTATCATTATGGTACTAGACACATTGTGTGACATAATATCAACCACTGATATGATCTGTGGGGGTGATGATGTGCTTACATCTGTAGTTAGTATTATTTCACGTCGCTGTTTGGTACCATTACGATACTAGATATTTAGTGTTAGATCATTTCAACTCATTATATTGTACAAATTATATTTAATTTTTTACTACAAATTATATTTAATTTTTTTACTACAAGTTAAAGATCGTAAGGTGGGGATGATAACTCGAGTTCAGATCAAATAATCTCATATGATGCATTCATCACAAGGACAAGCGTCCTTAGTCAATTATATTTGGCATAAATTTTTTTGGGTACCAAATATAATTGGTTATTGATGTTTAAAATTATCAACAAAAAAATAATTAACAATTCTCATCATGAGAAAATCAATGATTTCGTTGGACTGTTTTTAGTGTAAGAAAGACTTAGCATAATTTATCGTACACAAGATATTGGTTTGCTGGTAATTGTTGTACAATTATTATTACTAACATGATAATAATACGAACATGCATTTGCAATTTGTAGTGGACAAAACACTACCAGTACGAACATCAAACATGTATAACAGGCTAACAATATTTACATAAAATAGTTAACATTCAGTCATAAGTGTGGAGTGAACTCTAAATGCTCTTAATTAACCTATCAAGAAGGGACTAGATTAAATATTTAAATTTTGCAAGTGGCCTCGTCGTCAAGTAAATAATTTTGAATTGGTTCTTAAAGCATGTATATCTCACCAAATAAGTATATATATATATATATATATGAGTTAACATTCCTTAATGAATATTTCAAAAAAAAAAAAAAAAACCTTAATGAAACTGTTCCTTTTAGCTTAGTCTTTGGTTTACTTCACATCCGTTGTTCCCTTTCAACAAGTTTAGTTCTCAAACAAGACATGTTCTAATTTGTCAAGTTAACGGACGTTAGCTAATAATAACAACTAACAAGGGTTTATTAATTTTGATTTTCGCCAGATAATGTGGTTTGGGAACTTTGAGCACGATCAACCTTTTTAATTTAAATTTTGACATTTTGTGATGTTATGATTTACAGACCTTAAAATTCAAAATTTTAATCCCTTAAAAAAATTAAAATTTAGTAGACACAAATAGACCTCCTAAGAAATATCCAAAAAAAAAAAAAAAAGAGAGAGAGAGACCTGCTAAAGGGTCCCTGAGAGAATAAACGGGCCGCATAAGTTGAACTGGACTCTATGGGCCCTAGTAGGAAGGTAACCAGGTCAAAACGTGACCCGATCAGAAGAACTCCCAAACCCGCTCCATGGATGAATCAGAGTGATCTTTGTTTCGCCTCATCATCACTAAAATCATGTTGAAGAAGCAGAGTATAGTTCTGTGGTTCTGGAGAAGGATCAATTTCCGGTAAATCTCATTCTCTCTTCTCTAATGACCGACCGATTGTATTCTATTTTCAGATTTTATCTTGTTTTTGCTTTTTCAGGGAGAGAGAAGGGGACGTGAAGTTAAGGTTGGAGAGATTTATTTTTGAACTAGCTAAGTACTAGTTTAGTGTGCAACCGTGCGTAATCGTTTTCCTTCACACGGTGGCCTAATTACATTTATTACCTGCAGTCTCCAAATTAGATGGAAGTTGGAAAATGCCAGTGAAGACATAATTGTCATTTGTCGATATGCTATTATCGCCGTTGGTGTTCTTTGATTTCTCGTCGCCAATTTATCCCGAGGCTCATTGGACTCCATCAAGATGAGTCCTACACTATCATGTGTCAGTTAGTTGATTATATGGAATTCGAAGGTGCCCGCTATTTTGATTTACGATCCATTTTGCAAGTTTTTGTCTAACGAGTCAATGTTTCTCCATGGAAAGAATGCAACATCATCTAGTTATTTGGACTACAGGCGGGCATGTTTAATGATTTGTTGCTTTTGTCCCATGGTACACGTTGTGATAGTCCAAATTACTGCATCTCTAATCCAGTAACTAAACAGTGGTTTCAGCTCCCTAATGTACCTCATATGGTTCCTTCGAGAGTGGCACAAGCTATTTGGTTTGTATGCCCAACTTTGGCAACAAACTTGGATTCTCCACCAATGCTCAATGCCATTTCAAGGTGGCATTAATCCATATGCCTTTTCCTCGTACACGAAGACGAACTTATTTTCAATGACTTTGACTCCACGTCATCGACTCCACTTCCTGGAAAAATTGGATTCGCCGAATGCTGAACATCTTGTTGGTCTTGCTTTTCATCCAGAAGATGGCGATGTGGTTTTAATGATTCGGGGCAAAGTTGTTTTCAAATATAGGATGATTTCGCAAGACATGTATGAAAATGTGGACCAGCTTCAAGTATCTATGGATGAGGATGAAATTCCTATATCCATTACTCTTGTGCATCCAGCTTGGCCGTTCCATTGCTTGGCAAATCAATTCTGAATTGATGTAGAATTTGTTAAACCCCCTCAATCAAGGAAGTAAGAAATTTTTCTACTCCAAGCTCACTTAACTTTAAGCTCAAAGGTTTGAATGCAAATTTTACTTTTAAACTGATATAGTGTTGGATAATCCTTCACTGTTTTTAATGCCAAATTTCAACATCTATATATATATATATATATATCTATATATATATTTATATATATTAGATATTTGCATATGATTGAAAACTTTGTCCTTTCAGGAGTTTCAGCTATGATGATTCATTAAATATTTCAGGAACCAGTCATTTCTTGTAACATTTGTCTTGCAAGTATGCATTTTCAGTGTAATGGGCACAATGGGATGTATAGCAAAGATATATTCTTAAGGTAGCAGCGGAAGTGCTGAAATCATGGATGGAAGTTCTCTTTTCTTTTCCCACAACTTCTCTTCACATTAGGGATTCCAAAATCACCACTCCCTTAAGAATTGAATTCTCTTGTATTTCAATTGATATTCTGTACAGAATCTCTGAACTGCTAGTTCCAGTGGCTTAATAATCAGTTGTAGTAGTCATCAGTTAGCATTCAAAGCCCTAACATAGAAATATTGTAAAGGTGACTAAAATTTTATAGCAACCGATAATTCTTTAAACCTGAATTTCTTGCTATGAGATGTCACAGGTTCCTTAATCAGTATCATAGTTCACTTAAGGCATATTATTGTTACATTGGTGGTATTTATTTGCTAATTCCTATACTTTAAAATTTTTGAAGGGGCAAAGAAAAATATCGTCTTCATTCTTCAACAACTGAGGAAGATCCACCAACTTCTCCACAGATAGAGCAACAAAAGATGTTTAGGTATGTATGCTTTTACTTTTTAAGTCATTCAGTTGTGCCTTGACACTGTGCACTTATACTAAATCCTAGTGGAAGTAACTGGCACATTTTACTCTGGCAGAATTCGTAACTTTTAAACTCAATGTAGCATAACAAATAAAAAAGAAGCAGGCGAAGATCTTTAGTGTCTTTTGGCTTAACCAAAGACTTGCCTTTCTGTAAATTCAGTGTTTTTTTCTCTCCTCACTCTCATTTGAATGATTGGTGCAATTAGCTTTGAGGTACAACCTTGAACATGCAATGCAAATGAGAACTTTCAGAGATAACTTAGTCTTCAGGTTTTGATGCCACAGATTGTTAGCGAAACTCAGAAATCACGCTTCTATAAACATGAGAACTACTTGAGAGTTGAGCTTATGGGGATAGATATGTAAGTTATGTAGCTTTAGACCAATTTAGTCAACGTCCTCATCTGAGCTTACCATAGCTGGTGGGCATTACTTAAGAGTTATTGGTTTGTACTCAATTTGATTAAGTCCACGTGAATTGGATTTTACTGGTTATAATCTTGCTTTTAGTTTGCTTTTAGTTTCTACACAGTCTTTTAATATGAGCTTTGAAGCAATATTCTTTTGGAGGAATACTAAAAGCATGTCTTTTTTATTGGTAAGTGCTGTCAAATGACCTTTACTACTTTTAGTTCTTCAGCCCCCTCCTTCCCGACTCGTGTGTGCACAAGCATATCCTTTTCTTGATTTATTTTTTTTACATGTCATCAAATTCCTCCAAATGATTCTTTTTCAAGACCTGATGTACAAATGGAAAATTTGGGTGAAGTTCTTATTTGTCAAAGCTACTGCTTGTGGGATGTCTAATGCATGCATACCAGTTGGATTTGTGTCCAAGAACTTCCGAAATATAGGCCAAATGCATTTGAGTCTAACCAAACCAAAATATAGTAGAATGGTTGAATCATTCTTAAACAACAACGAAATCTTCTTGGTAGAGCTAAGGACTATACATATGTTGATTTTATGGTGATTGATGCATGATGATGTCAAGAACAATATATTTTTTTATCAACTCTGATAGTACTAGCAAAATGTGGCACACCAGTTGGTAAAGCTATTGGAAAATGCTATTTGTATTGTAGGAAAGCCTTCACAAATCTTTTACAAAATGGGATGGTTTTACCATCTGACCCCTGGGTATTGTGTGATAAGGAAAAGATAATCTTGTGGGTAAGATATTGAATTTACTCTATTTTGTAAAAGAATTCCCTACAAGACTTAGAACCAAGCCATATATTTGTGTCTAGGAAAATTGGTTTTAAATATTTATGTCAATCCTAATGGAAAAGTAAAAAAAGACGTTTAGGTATTATGTCTTTCAGTCACTCTGTTGTGCCTTTGACACTGAGTAATTATATTCAATCCTAATGGAACTAAAATTTATGTTCTTGTCTCTGATATGTATATATATGCAGTTATCCATTAAACAATCTCTCTTCCCTCCCCACGAAATGAGCTGTTTACATGCAAGAATCGTGATCAGGTCATCCACCAAGCATGAATCAAAGAACCAACAAATTCGCTCTTCAACTAATTTTGTAACTAATAAAGCCCGATAAAATTTATCGATCTCGATCGTATCTCTCAAACTCGAATCATGCCTAAGTCAGAAATTAGCTCATTCATGCACATTACATTAATACTCATGAAGTTGATATTTGTATTAATAGTCATGTTTTCAGTTGGAGCTTCATTGTTCGCCCCACAGTTGCCGGTGCCCCCGTCTGCCCCTTACTCAGCACCCCCGATGTCACTTCCAAACCAGTTGGAGGACAAGTTTCTACCGCTCGAGGTGAAAGCAATGGGACTACCTGAAATAGAGGAAGACTACTATGGTATGTGGAATCCTGTGCCCTACTTTGATGGAGGAGGTGCAGCTCCCATTCCTCATGCAAATTGAAGGGTTCCTGATGATATCTGTACTTCAAATATTATATATAGTGATTTTCTTAATTAATCTTTGTATAATATCTGATATTGACAAAGTATAAACCTTGTAATATGGTTACATTTAGTCTTTCCGATTTTCTCTTCTTGTATTTATGTGTGGTTAAAGAATAAATTGAATGTCATATGTATGGTTAATGAATAAAATGACACTACATATCTATGGTTAATGTTAATATGGTTACATTTATTGATGGTTACATCTCATTGATGATATAAGCTTCACTTGACTTGCATCATTCATGAAATTGGCTTCATTAGGTGCCACCACCATTGTAAAATTTTAATTTTGACTCTGATTATAATTGAAATCAATTTATGATATGCATGGTATGATTTGTTTAGGACAGTCCTACTTTTGTTGATTTACGAGGTTGTTTAAATTTAACAAAAGATCAAAACATGTGGTATTTCAGGACTAATTAAGAAAAGGAGAACTAAAGTCTTGTCATCGGCAAGAGGTATGTTAAAAAAAAAAAAAAATGGGGAGTATATTTAGGGACCAATATTATGAGTTTGGTCCAACAGCCTAGCTAGCAAAGCAAGTGATTGCTTCAAGCAGGGTATCTTGCTGGGAATGTAAAACAGAGTGATGGAGACTCTTCTCTTTGATATTTGTATATATTATGCCCTCAGTTGTTGGGAGGCGATACCAATCTCTCTTTCTTTTCACTCTTTTGATGTTATCATGAGGTACTATAGTTACACTAAAAAAACTCTGTATTCTAAATAAGTTATAACACAATAAAGTGTTACTCGAACTCGATACCATCACGTATGGTATTTAGAAAGAGAAGTCGTGAAACTTGTTAGTTGTCTTACCCGTCATGTTTTGTGAATGTGTTACATCAAACATGCCAAAAACATTATGTTTTCGTGCGAACGAGCAATATCTGTTCGAATTCAACCAAGTTTTAAGTGAAGGCCACAGTTGCATCTAAGTAGGGACAAAAGTAAAACCCAAGAAACCTTATATTTTTTTAATTTGTCATTAGATGTAAATGTAGCTGCCCATACAAGTTTCTCTTGTTTTTCTGACTATAAATTGAAGCTATTTTTGCACAGAAATTGGAGGCAAATTAAAATTCCATGGATTCACCGAGAAAAGACTTGTGGGTTTTTCTGTTTTTTGCTCTGGTTTTAGTTAGATTGACAGGTGGTGAAGAGAGTGGTGGTATTGGTGAAGCACAAAACAAGGAGAATACATTGGTTTCAAGAGAGCTTCCAAAAGGGAATGATACTGTGGAGAAAAGAAACAAGACTTCTAATGATATTGTGGTGAACAAAAGGTGGAACAATGGTGGAGGTGGAGGTGGTGGGGGTGGGGGTAGATGGGGATGGGGATGGGGTGGTGGTAATGGAGGAGGTGGTGGTGGAGGAGGAGGTGGTGGAGGCGGTGGTGGAGGGACTGGTGGTAGTGGTGGGTGGGGATGGGGAGGTGGTGGAGGAGGTTACTGGCATTGGGGTTGTAATAACCAACCACAAAAAGGAGGGCACCATTTCCAAAAGAAGAGAGTTAATTCTGATAATAATGAAGACTACAAAATGGGGGAATTTGCACAATGCATGGTTAAAGGAAGGTGTAGAGGAATGAGGCTGGATTGTCCACTCCATTGCGGCGGATCGTGTTTCTACGACTGTCGGCATATGTGCAAAGCTCATTGCAAACGCTAATGTCCTACATGTTTGGTACCCAAACTGAACAACAAAGTTAAAACTAATATTTTTTGCATTGTTTAGTTTTCATCTGAAAAGTTATACTTTGAAAATTTAGCGATGGATGTGCTTTTGTAGGCTTGCCTTTTCCCATTTGATAGATTTCAAGTCAGATGAATATTAAGGTTTGATTGCCAACTTTAGATCATGTTTGATTGTGGCTTTCTACTTTGACAAAATGTAATGTTTTTGGAGACTTCATTTTAGGAGTGACAAAGATACATGTCAAATCAATGAAGCTTGCAAAAGAAAGAGTTTGCATATATGATTTATTAAATTTTGAGTATAATAGTTATTTTACTTTTTATTGAATGCCTCTCTCTATTCAATATACGGTTCTACGTGCCCACAACCACAATTATTAGTTACATCTTTTTGTTGAAGCAATGGCCAATTCGCGTACTAATAAGTCATAGTGATCATAGTTAATTAGGTGATAATTACCACTTTTCCAGTCCCATTTAGACCAGATTATAACAAAATTTCCCCACTTGAACTCATAATTTTTAAATCATCATGTTGCTTTTTTTATACTTTAAATTTAAAATGTAAATCATATTTTAAAAAGTAACTTGGAAGATTATCACAATATTATGTGCATTAATTAATGCAAAGTTTCTTTTATAGTTATATTGCCAACAAAAGATTTCCCATCACTTTTACTTAAGCAAGCTTAAAGTCGAACAACATTCTGGTAATTCAGGAGTAATATACTCCACTCTATTGGTAAAATCAAAAAACGAGATGTAAATTCATGGAACACTATTAAATTAGGACCTTTAAACATACATATGAGTTCTTGATTAGATAGGAGTACTGTAGTTTCAGTACTCTTGGTCTTGGAGTAACCGAATTTTTTTCTCGAAAGTCCGAGTGGCCATTATTCACTTGGAGGTGTCATGTACTGCTATATCAGCATCCAAGATCCCTCATTTGAGGGGAGTCCTTCCCAACTCTTTGAGCCCAATACGGCAAGAGAAAAGGAGAATATGGTTGTACCTATTCTTGATGGAATTGTTTCGGAAGTACTTATTATTTCGAGTAACTTGTGCTTTAACTTTGGTCCATTTTTGACTTGATAGCTTCCTCCTTATTATGATGATTCGGGTTAACTCGTAGTATACTTAACCCCTGATGATGTGCAAGTTTTAGGCTTACAGAAAGAACTAGCCGACCCACCCGCTCACTAGTTCGATATTAGGAGGCCGCTATATTTGTTATATTCAAATCTTTAGCCATTTGCTCATTGGAAATATCATGTGAAACAAATTTATAAATGACAAGACTTGAAGAGTGCCCTAGCCATTTACAAGTTGATCTGGTCCCTCCCTTGTGTTGCTGGTTCATCAATTAGCCAAACCTAATTATTAAATTCAGTCTTTTTGTCTTGTTATTCCTTTGCCTAGGCAACCTCTGCCATTCCATGTTAGCACCCCATTTTTACTATTTTTCATGCACTTTTGGCCTCTCCATTTTTCCTTGTAGACTGCCAACTGTGATTGTGCCTCCACTTCAATTCTTATTCTGGATTTCTCCATGAAGGTTTTAATTGTTTGATGGGTGACTGGCATTTCACTTTTGGTCCCCCTCCTAATAACTCTGCACTCTACATTTATCGTCACGACTACATATTCGGTTCGTTTTAAATGCAAAAGATGGCTCGCGAATCGCTCAAAAGACGCAATCTTTCTTCATCCGGCCGTAGAGATCCATCAAGTCGACAATTTAGCTGAGCAATAAGTGATTCGACCCGCAAATCTTGGGACAGATTGATGAACAAAACATAATTTTATACCAATAATTTTATGATGATATAAAAGGAGGTTAGCATTGAAGTGAAATTCAGTGTTCTGTCCCTACAAATGGTGCTTTTTTGAGCTGGACATGAACATATTGATCCAATTATTGCCAGTGTGTTCTCCTTATCTAGTCATAAATCATCCAAATTCAATATTTCTGTAATGTCACGTTCTCAGTCTCCCAAAATTCCATATTCTCTGGTACCAAAAAGGGATAAATTAAAAGGCCAGTGTCTTTCTGTCCCTTCCTTTGTTTCAAATAAAAAAATGCTCATTACTTCCCCTAGAAGAGACCTTTCTTGAGTGAACTATTTTAAAGAATTATTGGCGAAACCGAATCACGCAGCACGTTCTTGGCGAGCATTTTCTGTATGCGGTATGTAACTGAACACGAGACTAGACTAGACTAGACTCGACTCGAGAGTACAATAATGGTATCGGGTCAAAAATAAACTTGTACAATCATAGAACTACACAAATTGCATATAAAAGTTAAATAAAGAAACTACATATCATCACAAAATAAAAACAAAAGACAAATGGGGAAAAAGGGGGCACAGATTATGAAGAATCTGATGATTTTTATATTTATATATATCTGGGAAAAAAAAAAAAAAAAGGAGAGAATTTTGATGCCACTACCAAAAAGTTCTTGATTTCTTGTTGCCAGTGCAATGTGGTCTGACCTGTGGAACAGCAAATGAATTATCATCTCTGTATCTTCTGCTAGACTTGATGTTCTCCTTCGTCGCCATGTTTAAAGAAGATTGTAGTTGATAATTTTGTGTCTGAGTGACCAAACTGCCCATATTTTCTGGGGAAATGCCACTCAGATTTTCCCCAATATCAGCATCCCAGAATGGCAACACATCATTTTCTGCATCCTACAATGATAATAAGATCAAATTAAATATATTCAGAACTTCTTGTTTGAACTTTGAGATGAGATAGTTCAAATGAAGTGCACAGAAAGAAGAATTTTAATAATGCAAACCTTACAGAGACCATAATCAGAGGAAGAAGAATCAAGAAAATCTTCAACATGCCACCCCGGTAGCATTTCCATCAAATATTCTGATATGCTACTCGCTGAAAAGCTTTGTCCTAGATTTCCATTTATCAACAATTCACCATTCTGGCTGTGGCCAGTACTTTTATCATCAGCAACCACCGGCGATGTCAGATGTGGAGGCGCGGTTCCAGCCGGAGCAGCCCGTTCCACCACCGTTGAAGGTGTAAACTGTGTAACAGTATGCCATTTATCTGAAGGTCGCGAAGAAGGCTTATTTCTTGAACTCTTTTGGGAATTTTTGTTAGTTGGAGAAGAGGCAGAAACACTGGTTAATGAAGCTGTGGAGGGTCCTGTTGAAGAATTATAATAAAGGGATGAAGTTGCAGAAAGCTTCACACCAGTTAGAAGAAACCTATTGTGCTTTGAGATGTGTTCATTTGCACTATGTATTGAATCATCACACTGTTTACACAGAATCGCCCTGTCTTGTTGACAAAACAAGAAAGCCCTCCTCTCCTACAAGTTAAACAATAAATCATCAATTTCCACCAATCCGGATTTATAGTGGTTCACTGATAAGAAATCCAAACCGAGGGAGAAAAATGAAAAGGGTACCTGACAGATATCACAGAGGGGAGCCTGTTTAGCAGAAGGTTGGAGGAGGGAGAAGCGCTGGTGTTGTCCGGCGAGTTTGTTGGCATGGTGGACGCGGTGGTCGCAGGCGGCGCAAAGGGCGGCCTCATCGGCCACGCAGTAGACAATTGCTTCGTCTTTATTACATACATCACACTGGATCTTCATTTGATCACAAGGGAAGAATCTGTTTCTGTATATTTCTTCTTGAGGATCAAATTTTGATCAGAGACAGTGGGGGAGAGAGATGAGGAGGGGGGTTATGCGGCCGTTGAGATTTAAGGGAGAGGGAGGGAGGGATTTGTGTATTATTTTATTCGACCATTATTGTCAATGTAGGGGATGAATAAAGAATCTATCATCATTAATGTCAAGGGAAGTATAAGACTGTAAAATAGTAGATTTTAATCTTTTAAAAGTAAAAAATTAGTATTGTATATATACAAATTTTCATCTAAGCACCGTGCCTAAATATTAAAATGAGTATCTCTCATACAATAAATTGAGTCACACTCCAGCCGTAAGCGAAAGCAGGGGCGGAATCAAGGGGTAGCCTTTCTATTCTATAGCTATCCCCATTTTAAAAAATTTTTGGAAAAAAAAAAAAATAGTACTTGGACCAGGGGTTGTCAAATTTCAATTCTCACTTCTATAATCATTTATTAGTTTGTGGAAAGGGAAAAGTATTCGGAATGAGGATAAAATTCATATTTGTGAAATATGGTGTAGATAAAATGGTTCATAAAAATGATAGCCTAGAAAGATAAACATTGATTAAATTCTTAGGCAAATTCAACTTTAGGTCAAAATAATGACTCATAAAATGGGGCTGTTACAATTATGAAGGACAAAATCTTGCGGCAACATGCAAAGAAATTTCATTCTTCAATTTTTTTTATTTTCCCTTAGGGAATTTTTTTTACTTCCGGTTACCTCGAAAAGGACTTCTACATTTTATTATTGTGTTCATGCTTGACTAGATGCAATAATTCAAGATTTTTTCACCAACGCTGGCGCTTACTTGTATGTTTAAACAAATTTTTTATAATATGTAATGCACGTAATATGTCATTTTCATAAATAATTTACAACAGTCTCAAAACAACTTTTATGTTGTGTATGATCTTAATTAGTCAATGTTATAATATACATGGCTTTAGAGCTTATTGAAATAATATAAGGGCTTCAAGTATAGATAACAAAAGTTTGAATGGTTAATTTTAGGGACAAAATAGAAAAGGAAATGGAAAAAAAATGGTATAATTAGTGCCCGATGCAACTAATTACTATTTTAATTACATTAGTACATTGTTAATACAAAACTATGTGGCTAATTACATCATGCATGACATTATTAGAAAGATATTAATTAATAAATTATAGATTTAATTATAGTTAGATATGTTAATCCTACCTCTTTAAGAAAGTTAACCTTAAAGATATGCGGATAATATTGTACAACCAAGAACATGGGATACAGTCCAGAGAAAAGTGATTCGTCGCCAATGGAGCCAATGAGTCATCACGAATGAGTTTCCCCTATGCACTTAATTAATATTCTAATTGCATTGCTAATACAAAAGTATTTAGCTAATTACATCATGCATGACATTATTAGAAAGCTATTAATTAATAAATATATAGGTTTAATTACATCTGAATATGCTAATCCTACCTGTTCTAGAAAGTTTATGATAGGAGCACGTGCAATACCTCTATTGACCACATAATTTATAAGAAAATCTTGTCTGTTGATACAAATACATGTTTGACATCTAATTTTAATAATCGAGTCAAAGTATTACATCTGATTTTCATAGTCGGGTTATGAATGTAATGTTGATCAATGTTCAAAATATTGTATTGAGACATGATTTGTAAGATCGGAAGAGTGCAATATTGAAAAAAATGTTAGCGCCATACTTCTAACTCATAACTTCCTTCGCCTTTAATTATTATATTATTAGTTTCCAATGCGCAAAAAGATTGTGGATATTGATGCAATACTTATAAAACATTAGGGAGCGATTGTGAAATTTGACTGGAAAGATCTTGTTGGTGAAGGAGAAATGACATGGTTCCGATAATAATTAGGTAACGTCTTAAACGAGTGCACGATTAATAATTTGTATAAAGTATGAGAAAAATAAGCAAGAAACCTTAGCTAAACTAATCTATAATTGCCTGGAAAACAATGAAATTAGGCCTGCTAACACAATAAGACAAAAAAGGCCTTTTCTTGCCAAGATTTGCATATTTGTTTTACATTTTTTAGAATCATTAGGGAGATTATGTTCACACTCTTTCTGTAGTTGGACTATATTTTCACATGGGCAACACATTAATAACTTCAAATATATGGAGTGGCAAATGTTGCCAATCATGTACATATTTGTACGGGTACGTTTCTGAACTTTTCAAACAAAGATGTGTTGAGTCAGAGGTGTAGCTACAAGACGGTCAAAGGCGTAACCGAAACTCGATAACTTTTAATTGAAATACTAAAAAAAAATTTAAAAATATTTCAATTTTTTGGAAAACAGGGGTAGCCGAGAATCGGGATGCTACTCCTAGATCAGCCCCTGCGTCCAGAATTGGAATTTAAATATAACATTGCTTTAAATTTGATTGGAGTTGATTCTACTACAAGACCGTACAAGTAATATTCTTCCTCATAAAAAAGGGAAAGATATATATGAAAATATGGGGAAATAATTGGCCCAAAGCCCAAGGAGTTAAAGGCCCAAAACACTCACAATCCCAACCTTTACAAAAGAACAAACAATCTGAGTCTTCTGGGTTTGGATTTCAATGTGATATTTTATTATTATTTATGGTTTTTTTTTTCCAGGTTTAATTTAGGGGTATTTTTCTACGGTTGATAGGTATATATCTAAATATTTGCTGCTAAGCAGTATTTTTGCTTCATATATAAAATAGAGACCTATTTGTCTATGTTACCCATCTGAAAATCCGTGCCGACAATTATTCACTAGGCTCACGATAACATACCCAGGTTCAGGCCCATTAACTGGCAGGTATAGGCCCAATTAGTTAATTCCAGCCCAACAATAATCTCTCAAATGGTTCTGTACCCGGCCCAGGAATCACAGCTGTAGTTGCTTACTGAGGAGGGATTCTTCCACTGACAAAGTGTTTGACAAGGAGTTAGATTATAATCTGTGACGTGACATCATTTTATTGGTTAACAAGACATAAACAGTAAACGACCCAAATTGCATGATTTTTTTTTCTTTTTTTTTGCAAACCAAATTGCATGATTTGATGAGGATTGATTAATTAATTAATTAGTAATTTCAGTATATAATATGGGATCACGGGAAGCAATAAATTTTGTTCATTACAAAAAAAGGGAGATTGGATTGACTTTATACACACATATCAAGAGGGAATAACACAAAAAGAAAAACCTTCGACGGGACGTAGATCAAGAGGGAATAAACAAAGAACAATATCATTACTTTCTATATTTTGGATAGTATCATTTACTAGATACCCGCCTTCTTGTCCGGGTGTTGCCTTATTATTTTGAAAGAATTAATCTATTTGAACAACAAGTAAACAAAATTTGTGGCGAAAGGGGGTTAAATTACTTTATTACCCCCGAAATGACTTTGACCCCCTTTTGAATTGTGTGAGGGTAATTAATAAGTTAATTTGAATTCTGTTTTGTCACAGTGTTTGTTGACATGTATTTCCAACTAGCATAATTCATTTTGAAATGAATTATGTTAATGAAATAGTAATGAAATATTAATGAAATGAATCATTTCATTTCATTAATATTTTGGTATTATTTTATTTTATACAAAAATTCAAAAAGTAAAAGTCAAACCGCAATCTTTTACTTTTTATAAAGAACAACCAATAAAATAATACCACGTAGTACACTATAATCCAGATTATAATTCGGATAGTTGCCAAACACTTTGTAAGTTTCTCCTACTATCACATATTCCGTCACCTCAGAGGTAACAATAGATGGTATTCAAAACCTTTTGTAATAACGAATTACAAATAGAATCCATTTTCATTTGATCTCAAACTTAAACTTGTTTTCAAACTACACTTGCCAAATGACCAAATTCAAATTAATATCATTTAAATGAGTAGTGCTATTTATCCAGATGGAGAATGGTCTCCACTTCTAAATAAATAGTATTATTCTATTCAAATACAATATTTTGAATAATGTAAAAATCACATCACATATTTTCAATGTCTGACATTTTTCTATTCTCATACAAAATACACCCAATATGCCAAATCTTAATTCTCCAAAGCAAATTGGGTAGCCCAACTGCAAGGCAGAATCGGGGACCGGAATGCTAGTTCTCTCATCAAGTTACCCCTTTTGGCAAATTATTCTTATTTTTTGTATCATATATAAACGTGAAACTCATAAAACAAAGTGAGCGATTAATTTAATTAATTAATTAATTTTTATTTAAAAGTAGAAATAGTTAAGGGGTATAATGGTAATTGGTAATTTTATTGGAAAGTTAACGACAATATTGACGGAATTTGTTAAAAAAAGATATATCGTGTGAATTTATGATAAGTTAGGGGCCCACGAGGTAAAAAAAGGTTGGTGACCCACCGATTTTTAACTCAAAGGTTATGAACAATTTGTGAAATTAACCCTTTTTCATAAAGGATAATTTTTCACACTTTTCTATAATCTTTCTTTATATTCACCACACATTGTCACATAAGTTCAATTTAAAAAAACAAAAAATCAAATTTAAATAAAGCTCCCCAAAACAAGGAATATTCTAGGTGGATATCTGGTCTTACAAGTTAGATAATTTTAACAAAAAATCTACATAGAGGACGGATATTCATGTGAAGTTACGGGAATCAAAATACAGCATAATTAACTATTTATTATGAAGTTTATAGGAGTAGTAACAAAATTTAACTTTGGAATTTTGCAGACTTTATTTTATATATATATATATACACACACACACACTCGGAATGGATCATTTTATATTTTTATTTGAAAATTAAAGTCATTAGATGTAAACACATTTTATTTATTTTGTATGGCTTCGTGGAACCGGGCAAAATAAAATTTTTGCTTCACGGAAACATAAACAATCTGAAATTGATATTCCTCCTTATATCTGTTTTATGGACAATATGTTTAACAAACATTTGAATTAGGGTGGTGGAATGTCTCCTTAACAAACATGTGAAAGAGAATTTTTGTAATGTATTTATTATTAATTCATTTAGATCTTGTCTACAATGCCAAATATATAATGACCTCTTCAGATTTGATTGGGTACCCTAACTATCATGACTAACCCATTGAAAACCCATGCATGAACTATATATATTTGATGATTGTAGCAGCTATAGGTAAGCAAATTTCCAACCCGGCCAAAATCGGAAACTAGCCTCTTATAAACTAGTTAAAACGAAGACAACTGATACATCGTCATAATTGTGCAAATCACCCCTATTTAAAAGTATAATCAAGCAGTTAAATGACAAAAGAAGAAAAAAAAATTGAAGAAAAATCTTATGAAAAGATCACAAAGACAAATGAAAGATAGACTATGTGCATCCGTAGGATTGAATTGATTTCCTTATGATCTTCAATTAAGATATATATGGTGATGGTTGTCCTAATTCCTAAAATACATAAATTTCTAATTTCAGTCATAATTTCCCTAAATTTTCTGCTTCTAATTACTACTGCAGTATGTCTGTGGTACCATATCTAGCGAGCCTACATACAATTAAAAGCAACTTTTATCTTAAATGTACTCGAATCTTTCTTTAGGGTTTTGTGCCCCGTAATATAATTTTTCCTTATTTATAAGAGAAAAATCAACATACATAGGACAGAATGTGCCATGTTTTTATAATTATTATTAAGAGAAAGCCAAATACTTTAATTATTAGGGTAGAAGGACTCAATCTGGCTTTCTATCCATGTATAATTTAATACTTCCCATATTTTTTGGCTAATTATAAGGGTAAAAAGAAAATAATTTAACTACAACAATTGAATTGTATTTAACACACGCAAGTTATCCGATTCTGAAAGGGATTTTTTTTTTTTTGAATGTTATGTTATGCCTATACACATTATATATTCATTAAAAATGTTAATAGAGCAACATAAAAAAATATGGAAAATGCAAACAATCATGCTAGCACGAAATGCATGATCTTCAAAAGAATAATGCTATTTGTCACACATAGAAAATCTCGACCTGGTCTAGCTAGATAAATTACATGACTTTGATAGTTCTAGCTAGATAAATTACATGACTATTTAACTGAGACAAATTCGTAAGTAGAACTAAGACCAATATCTCAATGCCTTGTTCATGCACTTGTTGCTCTCTCTTCCTCATGGAAATTTTACATGTAATGTAAGTACTCCTAATTTAACAATTAGATCATCCCACATTCAATTCCGATAAAAGAAAGACATAATCACTTTCAAAATAAATGATACATTTGACACTTAATTTTATTACAACTCGCTCCAAATTAGAACAGGCGTGTGGAGTTAGAATCTTTGATCCTCATGTTCTCATGATCTTGGTGGTGGAAAGAATTGCGTACCGGCCATGAAAGCGCTAAGTGGAGCAGGATAGACAGATGGATCAAGCATCGGAGCATTGTTGTCGGAAGTGGTGGTGGTAGCGGCCGCGGCAGCAGCAATGAGATCAAGTGGCTGTTGAGGGTTGGAGGATCCTTCCCCTCCACCACCACTACCACCCGGATAGCCGGAGTCGAGGCCCTGATCATACAGAATTCCCTTGAAAACATGGCCTCCAATGTTGACAGCAGTTTGATAAGCAAATTGGTCGTCATCATCGATTCCGGTCACCCTTGCGCACCGGAAAACCGCTGGAGAATTCACCTCTGCTGGGAAATGTCCCACCTCATGAGACCCTAATCACAAACCCACAAATTAATGATAAATTTTGAAGCAAACGCGTTAACTTTCTTGTAAATCTTGCAAAATTCTGTAAAATCTTGATGAAAAACAATGGAAGTTTTCACTACTTTTGCGTCAGGTTTACTCTGGAACAGTGCAAGTAGAAAAAGAAAGTAAAGCGAGTAGTTGGATGAACATGATGTTTGGACTTTCATTTTCCACACGCAATTGATCACAGTGTCTCTGTTTAAAGATTTGTAAATATGTTTTCTTGATTTCATTCAATACACTGCACAAAATACCAATTTTCAAACCCTTTTCTTCTTATCTTGTTCAAAAAGGATTTAAAGTAAAAAATAAAAAAAATGCGTCACCTGGGATCGTAGTAACGGGTAAATTACGAGCACTGGTGCAAGCAAGAGCGGATCCGCCGTCGCCGCCGACAGGAGGGCTCTCTCTCTGCCTTTTTGGGGTCAACTGCTGCTGGTTCTGCTGCAACGCCGCCAGCTGCTGCTGCCTCTCGCGGCGCTTAGACGCCGGAACCCAAGTGCTCTTTACGTGGGTTTCGCAGGGAAATCCCCGGCTCTTGCAGCAAGTCCGGCACCGGAGGTGGA